>JAHLJT010002406.1:6441891-6474022 GCA_031308135.1 Acheta domesticus | reverse complement strand
CCCCCCCCCCCGCGCAGCAATGAGGAGCTGTCTGCGCGTGCCATAGCGTGGCGCGGTGTCTCGTCTGGGCGCCCGCCCCGCGCTGCGACCTGGCCAGCATGTCACCATCTAATCAAGAGAGACCGGAAAAATATGTAGTATAAAACGTCAAAATATGTACATAAATATGTAATGAAAATAGTAAGAATATGTAATAAATATGTAATGAAAAAAGTAAGAATATATAATAAATATGTAAAATCGAATATAATATGTAATATTAAAATACATCAATAATAAAGTACATTTACGTTATACGAAATTAAATATATAAACACTGCTCACTTCACATCATACAACTTTCTCGTCAGTAGTAAAATCTTCATCTATTGTAATCCTGGACCGTAGTTTAGTAACTGGACTAATCGCAATAGAAGCCATCCCACAAACAGGCGATATCTACGACCAGCAAACATACACTGTAGCATCTTCATCGATGTGTTACACGTCAGTAATCGCAAATGTTTCTTCGAAATTAAGGTTACAGATCACAAAATGCGGTGTCGATGATTTGGACACCCAGATTTCCCCAATAATGTAGGGAAAATGCTGCTATAATCTGAATGCTGATATAAATAAATGCTGATAAAAATACATCATTTCATAAAAATACTGAACTAAATAGAAGAAAATTGATAAAATAAGAAAATTAATTGTGAAAATAGCAAAATATGCAATATAGTACTAAATATGTAAAAATATGTAACGAAACTAGTGATGCTACAGAATGGCACAGACTTTCCCGTATTAGTTTTCTGTTTCCTTGGGTCTTCGCTGGCTATTCGGAATTGCCACAAACTCTTTCTTGCCAGCTGTCATCTACAAACGCCAAAAGTACATTTTTTTTGTCATTTTCTTAATTTTTCGGTTTCCTATTGGTAGAACGAAAATATTAATTTTAGAATATTAAAGAACACAAAAACCTAGTCATAAATGGCAATTTTCTTTTAAAAATTATGTGCCGTTTAAGAGAAAATGGCGTTTTAGCGCTACTAAAAATGCGAAATTTGAAGCTCATTTTCAAAGAAAATGTTTGACTTTTCAAAATACTTTATTTGAAGTTATTTGAAGCACTTACACTCAGAAATAGAATAATCTTTACAAATTGCTGGTAATGTGCATATTAAAGGTGTGAGAGATCTTTCAACAAATTTACATTTTTATAATTTTTTTAAAAAACAAAAATAACTCAAAATAAACTTAACGTCATATTAAAGAGTGTAATTATCACTATCCGTTACACACGTTTCAAGAAACAATTTGTAGCCATATATGAGATAATGGCGTTTGAGCATTTCTGAAAATGCCGAAATTTGAGCTACTTTTCACAGAAAACGGTAGTGTTTTCGAGAAACTTTACTTGGCATTATTTAAAGCATATATACTCGTAAATATAATAATGTGAAAAAATGTAAATATGTGATAATGTTAATATTAACGACGTGAGAGACAAGTAAAAAATTTAATTTTTGGTAATTTTTGTAAAAACCAACCGATAGACCAATATGGCTTTTATGTCATCTGATAGAGTACATTTACCACTATCCCTACCAAAAGTTTAAAAAAAATTTGGAGCCGTTTTTGAGAAAATCTTGTTTTTGTAATTTTTTATTGTTGCACATATTGCACGCAGTATTGCACGAAAACTACTAAAATTTTGAGAAATATTTACATGACCTTTATTAAAGAACTCAATATGCAGAACAAATTTTATTGGAAGAAAAAATCTCTATCTTCAATTTTGTAGCTGGAGAAAGACGCCGAAAAAAAATTCAAACTTGTCTATCATACTGTTTTAGCTGTTTACTCGGAACAGTCATACCATGCTCACAAAGAGGACTGTCAGGACGAGCAAGAGACTATGTTATCTTGTTATAATTGATCGACCACCAGGTTTTGAATGTCGTTAGTGTCTATGATGTGCTCCATGTCTACTACTGTTGTCATGAAGGTATATGGAATGAGTGACTTACCAATCTGCAGCAACTGCTTTTAACGTCACTTGTGTCAACTTTCCATTATCTTGCTACATTGAAAGAGTTAATTCTAGCAGACCGGAGACGTCTGGATGCTGAACAGACGTTATGGTAGCATTTGGCCATGGAACTATGGTTAAAAATTTACAAACTGTCCTTGAGTGAAAATTTACACCTTACAATTACTCCTCATCAAACATTATTCCGATAAGGATTCCTGGAGAAGAAAATAGTTGCTGGAAACATTAGCGGTCATGTGCAAAACCTGTTCTCACATCCTGCCGTGTACTACTGCTACCGCAGACCTTCAGGGAGCGGATGCTTCACTTGTAACACCAGTTCTATATTCAGACACACATGTGCAACTACAATGCATCCTCGATTAAAACTGGTTCTTGTCCAGCAGGCATTCGGTTCCCGTTCTTTGTATTCTGTTTCCCACGTACTACCTAACAAATGTCTCACAACCCCGCGATGAGAGGGATTATCACGATGCAAATGACAATCTACAAACACAGAAAAAATAATGCTATTTAAAATAAAATTTATATGGATTCCCGCACTCGCTTTTTCTAAAGCACAGTGCTGAAAACAGTGCTGTAATCGCATAACGAATATTATGTTATGCAGCGAAGAATGAAATCTTCACAACTACCGTCGTCTGCGGCGGAAACATTGACAAGCAGGAGGTTGATTTCTTATGTCGAATTGATTCATTATTAACTACAATTAAGCGTTATATGATTGCTGTTCTCGTCAGGTCACTGCAATACATTTTATTACTATAATGAAACCAGAATACATGAAACTAGGAAAACCCGGCAGACGTTGTTCTGCCCTTCATCTCCCCCATTCCCCTCCCATCACCCTTTCTCACTCTCTGCCTCCCTCCCTCTGTCCCAGTCTGTCTGTCTCTGTCGCTCTCTGTCCCTCTCATTCACATTTACTTGCAGATTCTGCATGTCTCTGAGCAGGTGAGGGAAGCGCCGAACCAGCAAAAACGTAATAGAATGTTCGCAAAGAACTCATTCTGTAGGTTACGGTGTGAGAAACGTTTGTTTGAGGCCTTTGACCTCAAGATTTTAGTTTTGAAGGCGCTAGAACGCATCGTTTAAGATATTTTTATTTAATGATATAGATTTTAAAAAAAAATGCTGCCGAGTGTATTGCGGGTTGCATTTGACGCCAATATTTGGTTTTGTTCTACAGCGCCATGTAGTGGAGTTACAACAGAATTACGAGCACATAAAACTTCTGGGTGAAAACAAAACACGTAGATGCGACAACTTTCATGAAGATTGGTCCAACGGTGTCGGAGTTTTGCTCCGTGTGTGTGTGTGTGTGTGTATATATATATATATATATATATATATATATATATTGTAGTGGCACCGAATTAATTACGGCTGCAAACACGAGAATTGCTCCACGAAGCACGACAGAGAAATCTGTGGCGGCGCCAGGATTCTGTCCGAGCCCCCGCTGACCACCCCCTTTGGACACGCACAGATGTTCGGGACGCCAGGGAGCTGCACGTGCGCCCGCGCCTGCCCCCCGGTACTTTTCCGCGGCACCCCGCGCCCACCTCCTCCCTTGAGATTCTCAGATTCTTCCCCCCGCCATTAATTGCTGCTCCTGTTTGACATACAATTGAAGTGAGAGGGAACGAGTGTAAGTTTCTCTCTCAGTTCTCGGCTCGAAAACCTCCGATGATTGGACGAAATTATTTTGCGTCGCACTAACCTTTCGCCAATAGCCGCCGGACTTAAACAGAATTCTCGAATGTTCTAGAACATTTTGGATGAATTTGGTGGGGGAAGGGAGGCTCGAAGGACAGCGTTGAGAGAGAACGTAGGAGGCAGTCAGAGAGGCCGGTCGTGGTCACTGCGGCGTACGGCGCCGGAGAGAAGTTTTTCTCAGTGTTGGACTTGTGAGAAAGCTTAAATTCATTAGGGGGAATATGTGCGCGGCCTTCAAAGAGCCGTAGATCGTGAATTTTGAGACGCCTCATTTATAATCAGAATCACGGAGGGAAAGTGACTGACGCGTACTCATGCCTGAGCGTATTACAGTGAAGTAATTAGATCACTTACGAACTTGCCGTGATCTTCAAAGTGCAGAACAGTGGACTGAAAGTGTTGAGACCATTGTGTCAGGCGGACATTATCTGGTGATTAGTAGCTGTGAGTGAACGGCGCTGTGTATTTGGTCGGCACTCAAGAGCCCGGCACACGCTACCTGCTTCGACCTGCCCGCCGCCCGCTCTTCCCCTCCGAGCGGCTCCGTCAGTGTGCGCGCCAAACCCGGCGCCCTCCCCGCCAGCTGGCAGCCGAGGTCATTCAACCCGCTGGTTGGTTTTGTAAGTCGCTCCGCTAAGGCGGTACTACGCCCTTCAGGCGCGTCCGTGGTCAAAAGTGATGAACAGTTGAGAGAACAATTTGCATTGCCTTTTGACCAGGCGGAGAAGCTAAGATTCCCGGCCGCGCTTGGCCATCAAGAAGGAATCAGCGTAGAAGTTTGTCAAATTTATTGCACTAGTTTCACTTTTCAATTTTTTGTGTGCATGTAATTTTGGAATTGGGGAAAAGGAGAGCATGCTCGCCGACATGAGTGGTATTATCATGACCTTTTTTCTTTTCTTTGCTGAAAAATGCCACTTGTTTTGTTAATCTGATTACAAGTCTCTCATTTCATACCGCCCACTGACTTCCACCATCATCACCACTTTAGGCACGCCCTTCTACCCACTGAGCTAACCGGCAGCCAAGTCGTCCGCGCCCAACAGGAGACGAGGTTGTCGCAATCCGTGCCCAACAGGGGACGAGGTTGTCGCAATATATATGAGAGAACTCCTAGATCTCTTCCAACAAGTCTGCAACTAATTTAGATGAATTTGGGAAATGGCGTTCAAAGCCCTTCACACGCTGCAACCACCACGGGCCGAGTAGAAAGATGATAATGGTGATAATTTTCAGGTTTGGAAAATAGTAATCTCGTAACAGGAGTCAGCTTGTTCAAAAATGAAAACTGATGCTTACCATTCACATTTTACTAATTAAAGTACTATCAAAATCTATGAAAACACTCTTGCACACTAGTTAATTATGTTTTTTTTTTGAAAGGTCGGTGTGCCGTATAGGCAACTAGATTTGCTTACTCTCAGGCTTTCGCCTTTCTTCAGCTCGGACATGGGCTGGCGCGGAATAGCTGCCTTTAGCCGCAGTCGTGTGCGCCCCATTGTCCCGGGACGGCCGGGGGGCTCCCAGAAGGCGTCGGACTTCCACTTTTTTAATGTGACAATCCACAATTTCTATATGTAACATTTCTATACGTAATTTCCGCGTGACTTCGAGCTTCATGGATTAAAATTCGGGAACTTGTTCCCACAACAAGCAGAGATACTTGCTTGAAGACACCTTCATTAATGGAAGAACCTTGAATGGAAGAACGAAAGAATGGACAAACTCTTTACACTAGATCGTGCAGCCAAAATATGGAGACATCTCCTTTATTATCCAGCATTTATCATGACTCTTTGAATTACAACAGACATACTCAACAGACATACTCAAAGCTGGATTTGCGTAGTTATCACTTGTGCACACTGTTATGTACCTAGACACAAGACATTGTGTGCCGCTTCTTCCATTCTCTGTCTATAATAATAATAATAATAATAATAATAATAATAATAATATCAATAATAATGATGATGATGATGATGGGAAAGTATGTGGTCAGACATTAAGGTGACCCACTGGTGGGCAGGTCATGAAATCTGACCGAAGAATGGGAAACAGAGGCATTGTAAGTGTAGCAAGATAAAGCGGTTCTCAAAATTTCCCAAGATGATAAATGCCGCTTTTGCCTGGAGCAAGTAGAAACCATTGATCACAGTCTCAGCATGTCCAATCCTAGCAAAGACCGAACACTTGAAAAGACACGACAGAGTGTGTAGCTACCTCTACTGGCAGATATGTACCGCCCTCGAAGTCCCAAATGGTACGAACTCTCACCAAAGCCGGTGATGTCTGTTGAATTGTGTACAATATTGTATGACCTACCAATCCAAACTCATCGCACAATAGCCGCAAACAAACCGGATATAGTTATCCGGGATTTGGAGAAAAAATCGTGTTTGCTTGTCGATGTTGCTGTACCTTGCGATCAAAATGTTGTTACCAAGGAGGCAGAGAAACGCCTTAAATACAAGAGTTTGGAAATCGAGATCAGCCGAATGTGGGTCGTAAAAGCACAGGTCGTACCAATAGTCATCGGAGCTCTAGGATTTGTGCTGCAAAATTTGTGTAAGAACTTTGCTTAACTCGCAGGTAGTTCAAAAGCCTGGGAAGTGCAAGAAATTTATTTGGAACAGCTCAAATTTTGTACAAAGTATTGTAGAGGCACCGACTGTCCCTAGATCTGGTCCTTAGGCTACTGGTTGCAACATGGAGCAGATTTTATTTGGAACCTACTCATAACATCTTTAGTCGTGATGTAGTGAAACAATAATAATAATAATAATAATAATAATAATAACAACAACAAAGCCAATCATTCTAATGTTGGGCAAGGTCTCCCACTTAAATAGTGGGGCTGGCTCAAAATAGTAACCGCATTCAGGTGAGCTAGTCCTGGAGATTGTTCATTAAAATGCGAATTGTCCACTGTCTATATTATTGACCCTGTTCACTTTATTCACTGACCATATTGTTGTTGACCACTGTCCATGTAATTGTCGACTTATTATTTACTGACTACTGATTATACCACCATCACCAACCACTGTTCACTTGTTGGCACTGTCCATCTTGTTTGTTGGTATTCACGGTTGACCATTGATCGTTGAACTGGCTGTAATCGTCGCGCCGATTATCTTCTCCACCCAGAGGCATTCATAAAGTGGTCTAGCAGTACCTGGCGTTGCGAGTGCAGGTCGAATGATCCACTTTCGAAGGCAGTCGCGGTCGTGCAGATCCAGCAGTTCACGAGCTCGTTTAATATCCGCCAAGAGCCAGTCGGAGCCCGTTGCAACCGCCTCGCCGTGTCTCGTACACAGTGGGCATGGGATCCGCTCCGCGTGCCGAACGTGACGACAGCTTCCGCGATGACGCCTTCGATGCTGCTGCAGGCAAACATGCGATACTGAAGTGCTGCAGCATGTCACAGCAGTAGGGATGGCAAAAAATAAAATCACCGAACTGTAGATCACGTTTTCACGAGGAGGAATGAATACTCATTTGCTATGGATGGGCATATCCAAAACGTTATAATATAAAATATATTGTTGTCAAACCCCTCGAGAGACAGAAGTGTCTAACAAAAAGAAAAAATAAATTAAAAAACGATGGTTTTAACCCTCGTACCATGGCTGCTATTTACACCCAAGTACTATACTTGGGGACGTTTTGTACCCCAAGCTTTAATGACAATTGAAAATTGTATACACGACAATTTATTGAGCATACATAATTGTTTTTTTAAGTATACATTTTATGGTATTTTCAATAACATAATAAATTAGTATAACTGTTGGTAGTGTAGATACCTTTTTTTAATAATGAATGAAAGAAGGGTGTTGTCTTGTATCAAATATGTATTGTACTTAAGATATTTTCGATAGCGTGGTAATTATCCTCAGAGCTATCTTGCAGCGTCCGGGTTCTAAGTTCTTCGAAATCGAAACAACTTCGTTTTCTACACTTACAGAAACGTCTTAAGTTTAAGACACGATTCAACTTTAACATTGGACAAACGCAATTTTTTAACATAATATTTGGCAACATGGAAATCCTGAGCGACTTTGTTATGTCAGTTCGATACATAGAACGTTTGTTGAGTTCACTGGTTCAATCTCAGTTTTCTATGACAACCCGCAACACACTCGGCAGCATTTTGAGTCTATGTCGTTAAAAAACTCCTAAACGAGACGTTCTAGGGCCTTAAAAATCAATTTTTTTTCCGAACATTGTATTACAGTTTTGCTGGTCCGGCGCTTCCCGATATTACCTCATCTGCTCAGAGACTATGTGAATGGGACAGAGAGCGGCAGAGACCGAGACACACACAGACAGGGACAGGGTCAGGGCGAGACAATGGAAAAGTGCGATGGGAGGGGAAAGATGGGGATGAAGGGCAGAACAACGTCTGTCGGGTTTTCCTAGTCGTCTCTATTTGAAAGATCGTCGAAACAAGCGCTTCTATTACGTTCGTGCGCGTAAGTACCTGAAGAAGAGATCTGACCGCAAGCCCTGCATTTACCCATCCCGCAGTGGAGTGATGACTCAGAGTGCTTTCCGTCGTGCGTCGCGTCGCGTCGCTTGCTGCCCTCGAAAGCGTTCGAGGCATGCCAGGCCGCGCGCCGCAGGGCTCAAACGGCTCTACGCGCGCTGCACTTCATGACGCAATTGGCGCTTCCTATTATCGTCAAGTGGGTCGGAGTTGCTATTTTTCTGTTACGGAATTTCAGTTCCTAAGAATTACACAGTAAAGATATAAATAATAATAAATAATAATAAATAATAATAATAAATAATAATAATAATAAATAATAATAATAAATAATAATAATAATAAATAATAATAATAATAATAATAATAATAATAATAATAAATAATAATATAAGATCAGATGACATAGTAGAAAGAGATACCTTCATACACAAAGTTGACAAGTGGGATGTTGCACCAGAGCAACCGAAACAAAAACAATACAGACCAAAGTGGTCTGATGAACGTAAGCAAGCTGTCTCGGAAAGAATGAAAGCCTATTGGAAAAATAAGAACAGAAAGAAAAATTGAGTCTCTTGCTTAGCGTCTTCCATCTATGGGGAAAATTCGCCTATAATAATAATAATAATAATAATAATAATATTAATATTACTAGTGGGACTCAGCAGATATTGTTCCCTCCCTCCCTCTCTCTCTCTCTCTCTCTCTCTCTCTCTTTGACTCTCCGTCTCTCTGTTGCTGTCTCAATCTGACTGTCTTTGTGTCTCTGCCTCTCTCTGTCCCTCTCATTTACATTTAGTTCAAGATTCTGCACGTCTCTGAGAAAATTAGATAACATCGAGAAGCGCCGAACCAGCAAAAATGTAATAGAATGTTCGTGAAGGACTCATCCTGTAGATTACGGTGTGAGAAACGTTTTCTTCAGGTCTTCGATCTCAAAGTTTTTGTTTTTAATGCCCTATAACGTGTCATTTAGGAGTCATAAACGATATAGATTCAAAATGCTGCCTAGTGTTGCAAGTTGCATTTGACGTGTACATTTAGTATTGTTCTATAGTGCCATGTAGTGGAGTTACAACAGAATTAACAGCACATAAACACGTAAAAGAGCCAACTTTCATGGAGATCGGTCATACGGTCTAAGAATTTACCTCTTAAGGCCCATTCACAATGCAGACATAAACATAAGCATAGCGTTAACATAAAAGTTAGGACAACGTTTATAAGCGGATTCATTCACAATGCATTCGCATAAGCATAACGCATAAGACGTTAACTTAAAAGCTTGCAAGCTTCTGAGCTTATGCTTCTGTCTGAAATAAGAAATGAACCAATCACAGTACGTTTAACTCAAAATCGAGTATCGAAATAGGATCGAAGTCGATAGATCGAACAAAAGACTTATTTTCCAAATTGCTTGGTTGATTTTCGACGGTTTTGTGGGTTGTTTTGTAGCGTACGATCTTTTTGTAGTTTAGTTTCGTTGTAATATTCATAGAAGTACCATTTAGTTTGAATTTTTATTGAAATGAAAATACCTAACCTAACCTAACCTAACCTAACCTAACCCAACTCATGGCCGCAAGGCCGAGAAGCCGCTAGTAGGCCTTGTCACAGTTCGTGCTCAGCTCTTGCCGAGGTAACACCTCACAGCGCTCCGCGCAATAAGCCGTCGCAGTTAGTGAAAGTGGCGAACTAGAGATAACGTGCAGCAAGGCTAAGTGGCGTAGAATACGCAGCTGTTTTTGCCGTTATTAACATTTGTCGGCTTTTCACTCGGAAAGGCGATAGTTTTCCTTCATTTTTGCATAGTTAATGCAAAATGAAGTTGATCCGTCCACGGGGTTTGTAGTCTCGCAGGCCCTATTAACCCTACATAATGTAGATAGCAACAATTATTTTTCCAACAGTGCAGTGCATAGTGTATCGCAAGATATAACAACCAGTGAATCGATGGATACAAGTGTTCAGGCAACGCAGAACCTATCCTCCGCCGATGGCAACATGGAAGCGATCTTCACATCTGGTTCGCTGCACAGCGAGCAATCGTCGTCAACATCGTCATCAGGAAACTCCACACGGAAAAGGTCAGACAGTGATTTTGTTGATCCTAATGAACATAAAAAGAAAAGTCCAGAAAAAAAAACAATTCAGATGAATCGTTTGACCCCAGTATATACAATTGCAAAACTAGCAACAGATTTATTGGATTGCCCGACGGTGTAACTTCACCAGAAACTAGTCGTTTTCCATACCTCAGTGAAAATCCAAGTGAACAAACAGCTTTACCGGCTAAAATCCCCCCTATTTTTGTATCTAACATCACCAATGCAAATAATTTCATCAAGGAGCTTAAAAACAAAGTGACCAGTGACTTTGTAGCAGATTTCAAAAACAATAAAACAAAAATAAGTGCCAACTCAATTACAGATTTCCGAAAACTTGTGAAATACCTCATAGAGACAAACCGAAGTTTCCACTCTTTCAAGGATCCTTCAAATAAAAAATTTTCAGTTGTGTTCAAAAATCTCCACCAATCCATAACAGAATCCTTACTGAATTTTGAATGGTTGAAATTAAAGATGGTATTAGCGAGTTGATGAAATTTATTACACAAGAGGTGATGGAATTTATGATTGTGTTGATTATATTGTTGCTGGAATTATTATTTAGGTGATAATTTGATTGGATGCGATTGCGGTTTGGAATTGGTGAATTTGAAGAAATATCCTAAAAATATCCTTACAGAACTCAAATTACGTCACCCATCAATTATAAAAATCACGAGACTGCAAAAGATAACATCCCAATTCCGGTAGTTGCGGCCGAGTTTAGTGGCAATGAACCTATAGAAACAATCCTCACAATCAATCAAATTTGCAATCACCGTGTGACTACAGAACGACGTCGGAAACCTAAAGGACCCATCCAGTGCCAACGATGCTTAGACTTCGGGCACACGAAAAACAATTGTAATCATGTTATTAACTGTGCATACTGTTCTGGTTACCATTATTCAGTGATGTGTCCGCAAAAAAATGATCCACCGGTTTGTGTTAACTGCAATGGTAATCACAAGGCCGACGTCAGAAATGAATCGTGCTCATAGTGCTCATAAATCATTGGGCAAAAAAATAGTAATCAGTCTAAAAACAGCAGTAATGTAATCCGCCAACCTTCTACCCCTCCCCCAAATTTTTCTCAGACTACCTTTCCAAATTTACCAGAAACTCAAACCATCCCGAATTTCTCTCACCAAAACCGTACCAATCCAAACCCTTCAAATTCACAAATTCCAAACCGCAATCGCATCCAATCAAATTATCACCTAAATAATAATTCCAGCAACAATATAATCAACACAATCATAAATTCCATCACCTCTTGTGTAATAAATTTCATCAACTCGCTAATACCATCTTTAATTTCAACCATTCAAAATTCAGTCACAGAATATTTAAGCAGTAATCATGGCCAGTCAAACTAAAAAAAACTTAATTATCATGAATTGGAACGCAAACAGCATCCAAAATAAAAAAACTGAATTTATTCACTTCTTGCATCATTTCCAGATTGGCATAGCATGCATTACTGAATCACACCTGTGTAATAGAAACAAACTCTATATCCCTAACTACACTATCTATAGAAATGACAGACACCAAACAAAAGGAGGAGGCGTATTCATCGCAATTTCATCTCACATCATTCATTACCAAATTGACATTCCACAGACACCAGGTATAGAAACAATAGCAATACGCACAACTCTAAATGGCCAAACCATTACGATAATAGTAGGTTACAAATCACCCTCAACAAAAATCAAAGACTCAAATATAATTAGCCTTTTCAATCCAAACGAAAAGACATTATTACTCGGGGATCTTAATGCCAAGCATATTAGTTGGGGCTGCCTCACAAATAATCACGATGGTAAGATCCTTGCCCAAACTATAACAAGCAATAATTTAAAAATCATCACAACAATAGACCCAACCTACTACCCTCATGATCGAACACGTAAACCAGATATACTGGATATAGGTATAACAAACACAAACATAAATTTCACACCACTACGGTATCCGAGCTAGATTCTGATCACATCCCTGTACTGATCTCAGCACAAAAGCTAATCCCACAACATGCAACCGTTCCTAAATCGAACACCTTAAAAATCAACTGGAGAAAATTCCAAGAAATACTAAGAAATAATATCCCACATTTTAGAATACTAAATTGCCCCGCCGAAATCAATCAAGCTGTATCCCATATAAATACGTTAATCCACTCTACTATTCAAGAATCACAATTAAATAAATCATCAAATAACCACACTAATAAATATAAAAAATTACCGCCTGAAATATTAAATGTAATCTTGATAAAAAACAAAACAAAAATACTATGGAATAAGTTAAGAACGCCGAATCTAAAATCTGAACTGAATTTAATTACAAAGGTAGTTAAAAACTTAATAAAAAATCACAACAATCAACAATACCATGCATTATTAACTTCACTCCATACAAACAACAACTCTTTATGGAATTTCACCAACAGAATATTGAAAAAGAAAATCACGATACCACCAATAAACACCTCAACTGGTAAAGCATACACATCCGTTGAAAAATCCGAAGAGCTGGCATCCTACTTCCCATCAACATTTACAAACAACATCTCAAAACCTCATCCTGAACATAAAACGATAAACAAATGCAACAAAGAGACATACTACGGCCCACATCACAACATTAAGTTCACCAAACCAGCTGAAATTAACAAAATAATTAAAAACTTACCCTCCAGGAAAGCACCCGGACACGATAACATAAACAATACCATAGCGAAAAACCTGCCTCCCCCTGCAATAGCATATATAGCTAATATTTATAATTCCTGCCTCAGAATTGGTTATTTTCCTCAATCATGGAAGCATGCCATAGTTATTCCCATTGCCAAACCCAACAAAAATCATGCCCACACAAATAGCTACCGACCCATAAGTTTACTACCCACCTTATCTAAAATTTTTGAAAAAATAATTCTCAAAAGACTTAAAGACCACTTACAGGTAACAAAAGCCATACCAAAGGAGCAATTTGGGTTCACCGAAAAAATTTCTACACTTCACCAACTCCTTCGCATTACCGAACATCTTTATACGTCATTTCAAAAGAAATACCACACAGTAGCAGTTTTCATTGACATAACGCAAGCGTTTGACCGGACATGGCATGAAGGACTCATATACAAGATTAAAAAAATAGGCACACCGCACTATATCCAATCCATCATGCAAAGCTTCATCAGTAACAGAACCTTCTCCGTAAATGTAAACAACCACCATTCCAACCCAAGACCAATCTTAGCAGGACTACCACAAGGATCCCCCCTATCACCTACTTTATTTAATTTATATGTTGCAGACATTCCCAACCTAAACAACGTACACATTGCACAGTTTGCTGATGATACAGCTATCTACAACTCCGGTCCTTCACTTACTGATTGTAGCAACAAAGTTCAATTGTACCTTAACCTAATTGACAGCTGGGCTTCAAAATACAAAATTCAACTGAATCCAACCAAAACGGCCGCCAAGATCTTCACTCTCCGTCCATATTCACCCCCGCGTCCATTATTGCTAAACAATACAACCATCAACTGGCTGCCTCTCAATAAACCAGTCAGATACTTAGGACTGAACATGGACACAAAACTCAACTGGAAGCAGTATATAGATGCCAAAATCACCCAAGCCAGAATCAAATTAATTCAATTAAAGCCATTAATACACAGATCCAGCCCATTATCATACAATTCAGCATTGCAAATTTACAAAGCAATAATAAGACCTCTGCTCCTATATGCCTGCCCAATCTGGTTAAATGCAGCAAAAACCAACCAAAGAAACTGCAAATTGTTCAAAACCAATTTCTTAGAATCATTTCAAACACCCCCTGGTATGTCTCCAATAAACAATTACATAAAGAATTCAACCTGGACACCATAGACCATCATATCACCTATCTTGCTACCAACTTCTTCTCAAACATATCCCAAATTCCTTCATTATCAGTTCACAGACTCGGCAAAAACCCATCACATAGAACCAGAATACAAAATAAGTTTCCCGTTCACATTTTCCTCAGGAAATTCTCCGAACTAGACTAGAGGAGCCCGATCGGTAACCTCAACCGTGTATTAGTTTTAAGTTTTAATTTAAGTTAGCTATTAAGTCATCAAACATATGTATAGTTATATTAAACTGAGCTATGTATTCACCATCTGTGTAAATAAAATGAAAAAAAAAGTAGGCCTTGGCTCGTAAAGAGCTGTTGTGCCACAGTACATACGTGCATGTTTATAAATGTTATGTATGTTTATATAAACATGCATATTTTAAACAAATTTCTATACATATATATATATATATATATATATATATATATATATATATAAATATATCCAACCAATAGTAACTAGAATGGCCCACAGAAAATAGAAAATCTTTGCTTACTCTTATGTTGTACATTGTGAATGCTTCAGTCTATCTCTTATGTTTAAGTTTATGTCTGCGTTACGCGTATGTTTACGTCTGCATTGTGAATGGGCCTTTTTACCAACATCCACTTTTATGTACAGAGATTATTTTTATTATAATTATTAGCCTACAACATCCCCTAAAGAGTAAAGGTCTTTTGCTTTAGCAAGGTTACTGTGGGTTGATATTTGTAAAATTACTGAAGTAAGTCATCATAATCATCAAAACAATGTAAAGCGAAACAAGTAGTAGCTATAAGAAACTATAGTAAAACAAACTTTAATAGAACAACTAAATAAACAAACAAAATAATATATGCTATAAAAAAACTATATGCAGTAGCTTTAAGAAAATATACGAGCTTAACAAAAAGTAGCTATAGGAAACATTAGTTGCACTGAGGAGCATCAAGAGCATTAAACGTATTCTGCTCATGTCATTCTGTTCATTCGTAGTGTTAAGAAAATATATGAGCTTTATGAAAACATATAATACCTAAATAGATAACTTCAAATAGGAATTTAATGTAATGTGAAGTTGATTAACATATGACATTTTTGTATCGTTGGTTACAACTTGTGTTTGGCTTTAATTTCTTCATATTTGATTGTCATTGACAACTTCTGTACAAAATTAATCTAACTTCGCGGGCGTACAGTTGACTGTGTACTGACTATTTTTTGTATACGTTTGATTTGCTGTTTTCGCTTGATCTGTGCAATTCGTTTTACCTCTTCCGCAGTTATATCGGCGCCCTTTCCATCCCCCAACAACGTGCAAAATGACGTCATTGACATCAATCGAAGGCAATCTGCAAACGGTTCCTTCAATTTCCTGTTTTCTGCTGCCCTGAAATGTCACGAACTGTTTTCAACCTTTAGTGCACAGGGAAGGGCTCCACAAAACGAAAAGCAAACAACAGATAGGTATTGACTACGATTGACAAAAAAATACATTTATTTTGCTAATAAAAAACGTTGGTTGAACTGTCGACGAAAATTGTTGAAAAACTTCTTGAAAAGATACATTTGTTTCTGCTCCGGAGTAGGGAAACCAACCGAATGTTTTAACAAACATGTTATTAATTTTGAATGTGTGAGAGCAATTTTCGTTTAAAATCAATGAGTAGTTTTTTTTAAATATCTTAATGAATTCGTACATCAATAGAACAGCTTTCAGAACTGGAATTTTGTCAATAATTAATGAATGAACGTTGCCGACGTAATAAGCGTTAATTTTCTGAAAAGTGAGGGTTTTGTGGTAATGTTTGTTGCAATATTTTAATTTCTTCTCATCACTGCAAAATGTATTTACGATATTGGCGCTAGCATTATAGGAAAAATATTCTAACAACATCAGGCCACGCTATAGCAAATATAATGAATAGCAAGCGTTGGGCGTCTGGGTCAATCAGTTTTAAGGGATTTAAAGTGAGATACAGGCAGTCGCACAGTTCTTCTTGCATTTACTCCTTACTTTTACATCTATAAACAATAAAATCAGAGATTTCTTTCCTAGGTAAATGTATCCCCTAATTTTAGACCTCCCAATGAAATCATGCATTTAAAAAAATTGTAGTTGTTGAGTAATAAATAAGCTGCGGATTTTTGCCTATTTGCCGATTTTTTATCCTTCAATTAAAAACGCTGGGTTTTAGGTTACTTATTCATTTTGAGGTATTAGTAGTATTATATTTTAATACACCTAATGCTTTAAAATGAATAAGTAACCTCAAATACAGCGTTTTTAATTGTAGGATACAAATCGGCAAATAGGCAAAAATTCGCAACTTAGTACTAACGCCAAGAGCAGGAAAAGTTTCGCTATTCCGCGCATGCACACTAGTTATACTGAAGAATTAATTGCGTTGTGCACTAATACAACCATTTCGAATACACGTCATCAAAAAGCATGGATGTTTCTCAAGTTTAGAAAAAATCCTATCTGGAAACACAGCGGGGAAAGTAAGGACTCAGATAATGTGGAGCGCGACGCGTTTGCGTCTATACTCCGCTGTTGTCGCAACGCCGCGCCGTCGCTCTTTGCGCAACGTGAATAACGCGTGGAATCCGCGTTATGCCGTTGCCCTTGCGTTCAGAGAAACGCATGATCTCCACAATGCTGAGAGCCAACATATTTTCCTTTGCTCTTGAAATTCTCCAAGTAAATCAACTCGACAAAGACTAGCGGTACTCTATATGATACAAAGATCCTGCAAATGGGATAGTCACGTTTGCGTGTATTTATATGACAGGGAAGTACAGTTGTATGTGGCAGTGAGATGTCGTTTGTGTTACTCTTATTAGTGCATACGTATATAAGGCCAGATTATTATTATTATTATTATTATTATTATTATTATTATCGCTCCACTTAATATTTACCACTAGTCCTTTTTTGTTTCAAATGGAAGGAAATTCTTTCGCCTACTCACGATTTCTAATGAAGATTGAAAGCGTAGATCGAACATACAGAATAATGTTTCCAGAACTAAATTGATATTTAAGATACCAATTACTGTTGGTGAAGAAATTATTGTAGATGTTTATTTTTGTTAGTACGTATCGTGAAAGTATTCTATTAAAATATAACTAGTAGAATATCAGAATGATTTCCTTCACTCATTTGATTTCCAAAATAGTAACATGTATTGCACGAAGATATTCCCACATTATTTCATCAAAATACAGACGAATAAATCACAGCTTTTCCTATATACGGGAACAAATTGATTTGTAAAGCAATTGTAAACATTACTGTTATTGTCATTATTAACTGATTTTTCTTAATAAAATCCAACACAATTGAGCGAAGATATATCGCCGCTCTAGTACTTTACATTTCCCTCGGGACGCAGAGAATGACTGCCGGTGACATTTAACAATTTAGGATTTCCTTGAATCTTCTCTAATTAACCATTCATTTGACCTCAAAGTGCATTCAAAGATACGACCCAACACGCAAAGAAGCAAAAAGTGCCCGCTAAGTGTGTCTCTCTCATTTTCCTGGAGCTCTCCTCTGGGAATCTGCAAGGGGCATCCAAGGGACGTTGGATCCGCCACAGATTCGGACAGTTGCGCTAATCAATGAATTAATGAATTCGTGTTTCCCCGCTAGATGGTGAGATACGCGGCAGAGTTACATGTCGGCTTGTGGGGTTTTCCTCACCCACTTATCGCCCACCAGCAGTGCACAGCCCCAGCCGGGACAAGCTCTAAGCGTCCGACTGGTTACCCGATATGTACATTTGTGATGTGCACTGTTATCAAGGTCGATCCCACAAGCGGGAGTCCGTGGCACGAGTGCCACGGCGAAATCGCCCCTCCACGCAGTCCGTCACCCCGCCACGAGAGACAACGTCATCACTATTGTAAACGGCAGGGTTACTATTAACAGCTTCTTTCCCCATCGCTAGTTGCGCAGAGAAGCTCAAGCGTGGCATGTTACGGTGCCACGACGCGTGCCACTGCCACCAGTGGAAGACCTTGACACCACTGGTGGAGTGCATGAATATGTAAAGAGTGTAAGTGGTGAGGATAGGAGAAGGAAGAAGAAAGAAAGATCGTGCGCGGTCCGTGGCCCGTATGTTATAGTACCGCTCCAGCATTCGTCTGGTGATCGGAGAACCACCGACCAGAGCAGCCGGCCACTTCAGTTCTCCTCCAGAGAACGACAGAATCTGATTTGGCTATCTAGCTAGTGTCGAAAAGTCCTGACACCGTCGGGACTGGAACTCTAAAACTTGCCGGTCAGAGGGCAGTGCATCAGTTGATGCCCTGAGCCAACCACGCCGGTATACGCTAATCGAGACGAGCTATTGTTGACCGAGTAATTTTACAAAAATAGGTTCGTCCTCTATCATGATTGCAATGGAAACCGGCCTCCATAGCTTTGACTCAAAGCAAAATGTTACAAAATAAGAACCAATTAGTAATGAAAACTGAATAGAATAATTATACAAGCTGCTGATAAGTAAACAATTTTCAGTGATATGAACCCGAGCAAGAAATAAGAATATAATGACCATATTTGTAATCAATATTTATTTTCTGTCTAAAGATTATTTTTAATTTTATCAGGGCTGACGTCTGCAGATGAAAATAATAACTTCCGAAACGTTGCGTTTACTACGTATAACATTTAATATTATTATAAAATAGCAGGCGCGGCTCATCATTAAAGGCTGTAAGGCGGAGCCTCTCCTAGAGAAATCGCCCTCCACAAGAAATATAAAAATATGTTTAAACATGTATTTATGTATTAATAATGCATTTATGAGTTGCTCATTATGTAACAATCATATCAAACTTTTTCTTTGTCGGTTCGTTAACGGCCGTCCATAACGCATTTGAAACTGTTGACAGGGAAGAGAGAAGCGTTAGGCTCCCATTCCGCCATAAGGCCTGTGTAAAACGAGGAGGCAATGACGTCATGCATTCACTGCACAGGCTTACCGGCGGACGAAAGGCTGTAGCGATGCAACCTTCGAGGGTGGGGGTCTAGGGTCTGAAGAAGGGCGTGCTCACCAGATGGCATTACTATGCAGTTCAGCGACTAGCATTGCGGTTCAACTAGTTTTCCCGATACGCGGTAGAAGCGCTACTCCCTTAAGTCTGTATCACATTTATTAATAGAAATACAATACAGGAAATGCAATGCACAGTAATGTAATGTGATGTAAAGTAATGCAATGCAATGCGTTTGCAGACTTCCCCGTTAATAAAACCATGAGCCGCGACTGTAAAATAGTTATCTAAAGAATTTTTTCCATCTTTAAATAATTGGCCAATATATCCACATAAAATAACGATATTTATTTGCAGTTGCTATTGTTTTATTTGTCTTTCAGTTTCAGTTCCGGCAGTCTGCCAGGCGATTCCGGCAGACCGCGCGGCGTGGTCGCGCGGGAGTCTCCGCTTGGCAGCGCCGAGGACTTGTTTACAGGCCGGGCTCCTCACCCGCCGCACCGCGCGTTTGCGGCCGCGAGCACTCCTTGTTTGCGAGCAGAGGGCGGAGCTTGTTTTTGCCGGCGGCTTTGTTATTGACTCGCTGCTCCTCTTCCGCAGATCTACATTCGATTTTTTTCAGATCGTTCCGAATAGTTTGACGATCTGAGCGAGAGGCATTGAAAGAAAGGTTTGGTGTAGTGTATGTCTTTGTGAGAAAATAAACGTGAATTGTGTTGACTTGTTTACCTCTAGTGTGATCGATTAGGGGGAAATAGGTTTTGAAAGGTTTCTCGTTGTGATCATTCGACACCGATTTCAGGAAATGTGTAGGATAATATGTTGCTGGTAGGTGTAGGTCGAGAAAGTTCAGCCAGCCAAAACAAGTGAGCAACGAGTGAGAAAATAAAGATGTGTCCCGAGATACCGCTATTCGATTAATTGACGCAAAACCAGCGAAGTGCATGTAAACAAAAGGAAGATTTGCCTCACAAATCATAATCAAGTTTTATTTTAAGAAAAGTTGTTCAAACACATTCGACGTTTGACAAAAAAACATTCGGTGCTTTTCTCAGATCGCTGCAAATAGTTTGACGATCTGAGCAAGGGGGTTTGAAAAAAAATCGTGTAGTGTATGTTTTTGTTAGAAAATAAACGTAAATTTTGTTGACTTGTTTACCTCTAGTGTGATCGATTGGGGGGAAATAGGTTTTGAAATGTTTCTCGTTGTGACTATTCGACACCGATTTCAGGAAATGTGTAGGATAATATGTTGCTGGTAGGTGTAGGTCGAGAATATTCAGCCAGCCAAAATCAGTGAGCCACGAGTGAGAAAAAGATGTCTCCCGAGATACTGCTATTCGATTAATCAACGCAAAATCAGCGGAGCGCATATAATTAAAAGGAAGATTTCCCTTATAAATCATAATCACGTTTTATTTTATTAAAAGTTTAATTTTCCGTCCTCTTTCTAGGATAACTCAGTATAATTTCCTTATTTAATTTATAATTGATCATCCTTTTTGTAGAAACTTAGTGACGCTTCTTTTCTCTTGATTGTGTTCGAGACTGACCTATCGGCAGATTTTGTTTCCAAAATTGAACTCTTTAGTAGATCCACATTTTCCATTCTACCGTGTATTATGTGAGTACTTTTTAACGTTCTGAAAATCAGTACAAGAATGAAAAATCAGAATATGTTCACTACTTTTGTCACTGTGAGCCCAATCTGAGATGTTTCATCACTTTAGGAATATTCTGACTTGCGATGTAAAATGCAGCATGAGAATACGGTTCAGTCATTCAGCCCTTCAGCCAGTCAGCCAAACAATTAGATCTGACAGATGTCTCCAAGGGAGACATCTGTCAGACCTAAAATCAAACTTCCCCGTTCTCCCCTTAAGGGTGAGGTGGGAGCCAACTTTTAAATCTTAAATGGGAACCCCCACTTTTTAATGCAGATTCGGATTCTACACAAAAAATACATAACTTTGGTCTAAAATATTTTTTGATTGATAAATTAAATTAAATTCTTTAATGAAAAAATGGGTGTTACCATTTCAAATTTCAAATTTGCCTCCCTCCACCTCTAGGGGCGGGGGAGGGATATTTTATTTTAGGTAAGTCAGATTTTCCCATTGGAGATACTAATTTTTTGTCTGGAACATGTCTGGATCGTCTCAATCAATCAACAAATTAGTTCAATCAACAACAGTTTTAGAGAAAACTTTGTTTAGTGTAAAATGTGTGTTTAGTGTAAAATGTTTAGTGTAGAATGTTTAGTGTAAAATCCGAATCTGCAATAAAAAGTCGGGTTACTATTTAAGATTTCAAAGTTGGCTCCCGCCTCACCCTCAAGGGGTGAGGGGGAAGTTTGATTTTAGGTCTGATAGATGTCACCTTTGGAGATTTTAATTTTTTGCCTTGACATGTTTTTGTACATTGCATATTTTTCGAGTTATTTTAATTTTTCAAGATAAATGGACCACCCTATTTAATGTTAAATTTGTTGACGTCCCTTTATGCCAATTAGTCATTGTCACAAAACGTTTGACGCCCCGTTTTCGTTTAAAAAATACGGGCCAGGGACTCAAAAAAAAGGACGTCTGGTCACCTTATCCCCGGATGGCATCTGATTCCCACGTTTTCAGGGTTCAAGGAAGCGGAGAAACCAAAGTCTGTTCAAGTTTTTTAACGTGACACATTTCTGAAAATATTTGCTCACTGACTCCTGATCCTGCCTCTCGCGTTGATGAGGGATCATGAAATTGTCTCCAATGGCTTTGAGGTTGTCATCTTTATCAAGCAATTTCAAAATCTGTGATTTGCCTTCCCTGTGAACTCATGGTGATATTCAATCCGCTGATTTCGAGAATGAAAATAATGCATGCCGCAAAACTCAGCATTTGTAATTTCAAGGAGGAATATGTTTCTGTCTGCACCTTGTTTCCCCGATTTGATAAAAAATATATTGGTTTGTAGTGAGCTAATGTTATTAAAATTATTATTAACGACTCAATGTGTTAGCCTACATTTACTATTTTTTTGTTAGATGCTGTTTTGTCAACTCCCCATCGCACAATGAGAGTACAGTACCTTCTTGAGACTGTACTTCTGATCACATTACAGCAGCAGCAATTCAAAACGTTAAGTGCTCATATTCTCTAGTACGATAGCTCGAACTCGATTCATGTAACGATTCACTCAAACTTTTGCCAGCTACATCTCAAAAATATATCACACATTTTTATTACGCATTTGGGTGACTCCTATGTGGCCACCAAAGTTTGCAAAAGCTTTGCTGTGACCTGTCTTTGTGATGGATTTTCCCCTTTGATTGCATTCATTAGATAATCCAAGAAAAACTGACGATCATCATTCTCATTGAGAACATTATAAATCTCCATATCAAGCAAAATGTAATCATCAAAAAGGCTTCCTTTTTTGCACCTGTTACTTGTTTAGTTGAAAAGAACATCTTGCAGCTGTTATGATACATCGTAACAGCTGACACAAAATCACTGAGAATGATTCTACTCTACACTTCTTCTCCTCGCTTGTCTCCCCGTTCAGTATCTTCATTTAAAACTTTTTAAAAGTCTGCTGCGTAGATGTACTGTTATTTTAATGTTTTGATGAAATTAATTAATCATTTCAAAGAAAGTGCCGCCCACTTTAAGTGGAAATCAAACAGAAGGGCAGTAGAAATTAGAGAGAAGAAACCTTGTCATGTTGATGGTTGACACTCTGAAGATCCTTTTCTTAAATCAGCTGCAAAAAGAGTCTGTTTTTGTACAGGTTTTCAACGAGGAGCTTTAACATCTGTAGATGGAATTCTCCGCACAAATCACAAACAATAAAATATGCACAATACGGGAACTATTGCATTCTTGCAATGCACATGAAATATGGAAAACATACCATTATATTATGGAATCAGTGTTTGCAAGAAACCGTATCCCAGGGTATTTATGAAAATTGTAACTGACACTACATTAGATACTGCAAAGGATATGCAATTATCCGAGTCCCGATTAACTGAGGTAATTAAGAGAAAGCAACAAAATAATTAATTGGCAACCCATCGATGCCACCAACAATTCCAAGAATTTGCGACTTTTCCCAATTGCATAATCATTGGATTCCCTGGCCAATCAATCAATTTGTCGTTTGTCATTGCCGCACTGTGCTGCCTGTCTGTGACTCCAGTAAACTTGTTAATTCTCTTTAAAAGTTGTGACTCCGGTAAACTTGTTTTATTCTCTCTTACTTGTTTTACGTATTTTGTATTTTACAGTATTTTTTTAGCTGTTTTAAAAAACTATCCTTTTGCAAATGATCTATGGATTATTTAAGTTTTTTAATCTCATGGTAATCTGGGCCCCAATAATCTCGGATATTCACGTGTCGGCAAATGAGATTTGATAAAGACATTAAATATTTGTTTTTGAGCAAAGTAGGTAAATTCAGATTGTTGATAGATTTTGAACAAAAATTAAATGTCTTCCTTGCGTTGAAAATGAGAACATCATTTATTATTATTATTATTATTATACAAAAAAATTCAAATCTTTTAAGCCTATAACTAAGGGAGTTAATTCTAATACAAGTATTTATAACATTTAAGGAAATTTTGTCCACTTTAATTTTATAGTGAGTATAATTTTCGCTATGAGTGATAGTTACGGAGATGTATGCAAAAAGTGATGAAAACCAGCTCTAAACTTGCTTTCCCACCCCCGCCTCACCCCCTTTATTTAAGTTTTTTTAATACAATATACTGTTGGTACCAAGGGCCCGATCCGATGGCTGAGATTGCTAAAGCAATATTGCCTTGGGGATCTTGGACCGAAGGATCGTCGTTTCGAATCCCTCCTCGGACATGGTTGTGAGTCTTTCGTGATTGTGTGTGTTGTCTGTGTAATGTGCTCGTGTGTCCCTTGTGGTTGGCGTCAGAAAGGGCATCTGACTGGAAAACATTCGCCAAATCCATATAAAAATGGAGTGTGTGAAAATTAATAAAAATGAGCCCACACCCATTAGAGCCGACCCCGTAGTAAAGGGAAAAGGCAAAAGAAGAAGAAGAAGACTGTGGGTACCAAGGGAACGACGTTACTAAATTTCAAAATTCCTGGAATTTATTTCACTCGATCACCATTTTCTGATGTGATTTGACTGGGCTAAAGGTGAGATTGGACGAGGCATAGATGAGTCGCGGCAGTGCAGGCCAGGCCAGATCAGATCAGAACAGGGTAAAGCCACTTCGCTGTACATTTAATTCATTTCTTTTCTTATGAGAGGATTGTGATTAATAAATACACGAACATCGCTGATACTTCAGAAAGTTTCAAATGAAAAAGAGCACGATGATCCAGGTAACCCACTTTATAGTGCAATTTTTCTAACTGCCTCTCAAGCCCCTAAGGCCACGATGGAATATCACACGGCATTTCGCGTCTTTCTCGGTCGTGCAGCTAGATCGCAAGCACTGCTGGATGAGGTCGCGATCACGCGATATCTAGCGGCACGACTGAGAAACACGCGAAATACCATGACATATTCCATTGTGAAGACAGGCCTTGAGAGGCAGAGTCAGAAAAACAGCACTATACGCACAAGATACAACGCACAAATTCAAACAAGAATATGGGGAAATGAGGTGAAAATAAGAGAGAAATCAGAGAATATAAATCTTATACGAAAGTTGATGTGCGAATTACAAGAAGCGTAGAACCTGTTTGATGTTTAGATCAGTGGCGTAGCGTGACTCGTACGTTTGGGGATGCTCAACAATAACACACAAAATGTCACTAACAACTACTTCATCTAACAGGCGAACGCAACGCAAGGCAGACACACTGGAACTATACTTCGGTTTTTCTTTCTTGGCGCACGGGGGGGTGTCAATACAATGGAATAACTCACAGTATTTCGTGTCGTTCTCGGTTGTGCCGATAGGAGTCGCATGATTGCGACTGTATCGAGCAGTCCTGGCGATCATGCGACTGCTGGCGGCACAACGGAGAACGACGCAAAATACCGTGAGATACTCCATTTTATTGACACCCCCCCCCTGTGCGCCAAGAAAGAAAAATCCAAGTATACATCCACGATCTCGATTGCTTAGGGCGCGGCGGGTATAGGCACTTCCCACAAAATCCTCACAGCAGTCAGGACTGCCGATGTCTTGAAAGCATATTATTCAATGGTTCAGCTTTAATTCTTGCACGCGAATGGCAATGAGACCACTTGTTAATTTATACATTGCACACTAAAATAATATGTAATCTATTTAAGGGATAATTCAATTTCTTTGATATTAATTAAGAATAGTATACAGTCACTATTTCTACTGTTTGTATCCATGAACAAGCGGGGACTCCCGAGTGAATAAGAGAGAGAGATAATTTACTGAACGCCTGAAATGTGCTGCGCTCTCGTGCACAAACGAGTTTCTTTCCGCAGTGGATGCTAGCGTAAAGGAGTCGGGCTTCTGTGGGCCAGGGGTGAAGAGGGAAGGGGGGAACCTCGCCACCTGCACATGCGTCATTGCTCGTC
This sequence comes from Acheta domesticus, assembly GCA_031308135.1. NCBI lineage: Eukaryota > Metazoa > Arthropoda > Insecta > Orthoptera > Gryllidae > Acheta > Acheta domesticus. Next base: position 6,448,220 of record JAHLJT010002406.1, on the reverse strand, counting down.
GCAATATCGCGGCAGGACGCTAGAAGCATTTTCGCTTCCAAGCAATCACAGGCCAGCTTCAACAACCCGCCGAATTCAATTATAGGAAATCAATTTAAAATTAATACAAACGTGTTTCGCTCAACGGAACACTTGTAAGATTATCAATACAGTATTTAGGGTTCTTTATTAATATTATATACGGAGTGCTCAGCATGTCAGCGTCCCCTGATGCTATGTCATTGGTTCAGATGCAATGTTCAAATGCACTTCAAAAAGAGCAAACAAGTGATGCCTCTAACTTCCAGTTACTAGAGGTAGTGTTAGCCTCGCGGCTAGCTCTTGGTCAGCGTGCTGTTTCCACTACGCGGCCCCGGATTCGATTTCCGGTCGAGGCAATACTATAGTATGCGTTTTTCCTTGCAATGTCCCAATATATGTTGCTGTGTGACAATGAGAAAATTCACTTCTCAGGTTGTAAAGATCGGAATACGGCGTGGGGATGTCTACGTGCTAACCACATGTACACCCTTAACCCATGGCCGCGAGGCAGGGACACTGCAGGTAGGCCTGAGCCCGTTCACGGGCTGCCGCACCAAGTACATACATACACACATACATACATACATACATACATACAGTGTTGGTGGTATTTTGTTAGGTTCGCCACTTACCCTGTGAGTGATGTGACTAATTAATGCTCCAGTATCCACTTTTCACATTATTGAAAATAAAAGAGAACATATAGATAAGAGAATATAATTCTAAGTGAAATATTTCATGAAAATTATCAATTTATTAATATTTATAAAGATCGTTCAATAATAAAATTCAGAATTCAAACTATTCTGTGCTACAAATTTTTCTTTAATTTTACTGAAGGGACCACTAGTCAATTTGCCTTCCTTTACGATTATATCTCTTTTAGTTTTAAAGTATCATATGATCTCTACTATTTTGTTTATTCTCGTTTCCCAGAAAAGTTGCAAGTTCGTAAATAAATTCATACTAAGTCCATTAAGCCATCCTCTTGATATATTTTAAAATCGCGCCATGGTTTTCATAGTATATTCTTCAACGAGCGTAGAGTGATAGCTATTATTCACGAGTTGAGGTTTACGACACAACCGTCGTAGGAGCGAGTGTCGGAATTTCAATGAGTGAATAATAGCCATCCTACGCGAGTAGAAGACTATACTTTCTCTACGCCTTTAAAATTGATGTTTTAAAAATATTGAATGGGCACCTTAACATCAACACCAACTCGCATACTGTTTCGTGGCTCACCTGTCTAACGACAGTTGCGACCAGCCGCGGCAGAGCACGCAGCGCCTAGTAGAGATTTCCTTTATCTCCCATTAGTTTGACACATATTTCCAGGTGGGTCAGTTATATTTTGAGAACGTGATTTAACGACGGTTATCCCACTGCTCCTCTGACACGTTTATTACGTAGCTTCTGCCTGATGACTCGTCAGTGTTCACAAAACAAGTGGGTGGCGATGTATTGATCTTCTTGGAAGCTTTTCGCTTGTTTAACTTTGTTTGAAATTCTTTCGCGGATAATCGCCGAGTCTCTTTAAAAACATAACATTAGGGTTTCATGTTTAAGATCGCGGCATTCCAAGACGAATATTGCTTCGTATTTTACTGACGCTTCTCCGTTATATTTTATAACTTATTTTGCGTAGGCTGAGAATTATAATGAAGTGACGTCTTTTATTGAAAATAAATATATAATAATTTATAAGTATTCGTATGTAAATTAATACACTTTTCTGTAATTGGAAATGATCGTTGTAAACAGAAAAAAATAACTTATATTTGTTTATGTTGTCAAACATTGTTCTTACACCTCTATCCATTTGATTAATTTAATAATTATTGTTATAATGTTATTTAGTAAGTTTTTTGTATTTATTTTCCTCGTAGACGAAAGCCAAAGACTAATGTAGTGATTAGTACTTCTCTTACAGGCAATGCTAAGAGGTTCTATTTTCGCTTTAACAGAAAGTGACGAATACTTTTAAAAATAACGCAACGTGTTGTGACACTGTCATCTATTCTTCAGTGTTGTTATGGTTGTTATCATGCCAAATTACTTTTTCTACGAAGGCATCCCGTGCCCTCTTATTCCTCGCCCTGTTATTCATCTCTTTCTTTCGTGTCGTGAGTCACGTCTCGGAATTACCTCCTTCTCATATCTGAGGTCGCGTTACGACACGCGGTGCCAAGCGCAGCGCTGCAACTATTCCGGCCCGCACCTGCGGACGCCTTCAGGACGGCGTGAACGCTTCGCTGCGGGTGGCCCTAGAGTCCCTGGATACAGGAAGTAGCGCAACCGCCGCCATTTAACATCCTATCATCCGATAGCCCCATCAAGCAGAATTGAGAAGTTGAGCAGAAACGATAACAATTGGTGATATTATGGAGAATTTTAAGAAAATTGACGTTGGTTTGAGATAGGTTCATGGTTCTCAACCCAGAGAATACCACAGTTCCAATTCTCCTAACAACTGGACATAAATGACGGGGTCGGTGGAACAATGGAATGCGCTACTATCTGCATCTAGGAACTCTAGTCACCGGTAGAGTCCCTAGTTACAGGGTATGTAAAATGGGGACCGGAAGGGCAAAAGAGTTAAGCCCATATGTAAAATGAGGACCGACCCAGAGAAGGGTATACGTAAAATGAGGACCGACTACCTGGTTTTTCCAGGTAAAAGTGAAAGGTAAAGTCGTAGGCTTCCGCAGCCGGAGTCATGTGGATGATCTTGGCTGTCCGGGTGACGCCGCGTCGAAGGCTGTGTTGCCGACGTTTCGATCATCTTGTCGTGGCCTTCCTCAGGGTTGGAAATCCAAAAGTGAAAGGTGACCATTGGCTTGGCATAGTGGAGGCCGCAGGGGCGACCGGCTCCAGGGAGCAAAATTTCACAATAAATAATAATAATAATGCATATTTAGCCGTGATTAAGGGGAATTATAATAATAATAATAACAATAATAATGATATATTGTAAAAGTTTGAACCATCTCATATTTTTGTCGCACCTACGATTCGGACCGATTGAAATGAGCACGGAATCTTTCATTACTTACTCTGTGACGAATTCTTTTAAAGTAATGTATTATAATGAAATGCTGATAATTGTAGCGACTAGCAACAATCTGTACTGACTTGTTGGGATTCCCTGTATTTTATTTTGTGCGTAGATTGTTTATGGCTAATATTAAACGAGAAAGACTCCTTTCATATGAAGCATAGTGCTCAATATTGTATAATAACATCTGCAAATTAGATTACAGTACGGAAAAGACCCTTCAGGGAAGTCCGTGACTGAAGCTTCGACAGTTCCAAGAAAGTTTCATTTATGAATCATCAATCATCTAATTCACATGAACTTAATCGAAAATATGTATGCGTTTTCAAACTGATTTTAGTGCTCATGAGTACTTGTAGTGACTTGAATTATTGAACTTTGTTGAAAAAATATATTCTTCGTGTACGTATATATTCGACTACGTGAGTATTAAATATTTTATTTAATAGAATTATTAAAATGTAGACGAATAAAGTTGAAGTTAAAGATAGAAGTTTTGTTTTTAATTTTTTTTTATTTACGTCAAAAACAGTTAAAAACTGCGTATGACGAGCTATGGGGAGAAGTGAATTCTAACAATTATATTATTTTCAATAAAAATATAAGTGGTATCGGTATCGTTTTAGTTGTAATTGGAAATTGGAACATAAAAAATGTGATCAAAACCAGTTCCCATGAACAAATCAAGCTGTTGGATGCGTTACTGATGTAATCCAGGCTTCTTCTGGAGTTCAAGAGAACTCAGCTTTTAAACTATTGGATCACACTCTTCTTTACCAGGATATTTGTCTTCAGCTATTCCGAAATCGGCAGATCTGCCAATGGACTTGCCACATACTCCTGCCAGCTGCCATCTATCGCCGCCGAAAGTATACTTTTTTTTACATTTTCTTAGTTTTTTTGGTTTACTAGTAGTGGAACGAAAATATTATTCTAAGAACATTAAAGAACGGTAAAACTTCCTCCTAAATGTCAATTTTCTTTGAAAAATGTGGAGCTGTTTTTAAGAAAATTGCGTTTCAGCGCTACTGTAAAATTCGAAATTTGAATCTGTTTTTCACAGAAAAGCTTTGAGTTTTCGAAAAACTTCATTGAAAGTCATTTGAAGCACTAACTCACAAATAAAATAGTGCTTACAAATTAGTGGAAAAGTGCTTATTAACGATGTTAGAGATCTTAAAAAATACATCTGTCTAATTTTTTAAAAAAAAATGAACTTTACGTCATATCAAAGAGCGCAATTTTCACTATCCGTCTGAAATGTTTGAAGAAAACATTGAAGCCATTTATGAGAAAATGCCGTTTGAGCGTTTCTGAAAATGCGGAATTTTTGAGCTCGTTTTCATAGAAAACGGTTGAGTTTTCGAGAAACATTACTTGGCATTATTTAAAGCACATATCTTATATATTATTTCTCAAAGGGCTGTTGGTCTTTTCAATAAATTGGGTGACATACGAAACCGATCTGTATAAAGAAGCAATGGATTGAAAAATCGTGTTTCTTTTCACCTGCACATGTGACATTCGTATTGAAAAAGAGCGTTAAAAATACCTAAATATTAAAAAAAAGTAGTAATTCGGGATCTGTAATATCTGATTGCCGCGCGATCTATCGGAAGAAAATTACACTCGAACGGTGGCGGGAAATGCAATCTCAAGCATTTTTGTTTGTTTCAATTTAGTGTAGGTTGTGTAAGCACGTGAACGTGATTTTCTACATTGAATAGAAATCTTGAAATATGAGAGGTTAGTGATCTTAGTGAGGTTAGGTTGTTTATAATGCTGGAATACAAAAAAAACAATTTAAGCAGAAAACAGTTTGGTTATTTGACTAACCGTGCGATTTAATCGCACGGGATCTTACTAGTACTCATAAATGTAATTATGTGAACAAATCACCGCTAATGTAAATATTAACGACGTAGGATAGAAATCAAACAATTTATCTATCAAATACCATCATCAAAATATTCGTCTATCACCAGTTCTTTCCCTTTCTGCGTAACACAAGGATTCACTTCCATCTTTGAAGAAACATAAACTGTGTTGTTACTTCAAAGCTCGAAAAGCAAATGAGACTATTGCCATCTCTGGACCTCTCGAAGAATTTCCGCCTGGCAAGTGAAGGAAAAGGCCCAAGGAAATGCTGGCCAGCAGAGCGGCGGCGGCCCTCTTAACGCGCCTACCTGCACTTCCTGCCTCCTCAGTCCGTTTCTCACCTGAGATGGTTTGGTTCTCATTTTACATATAGGATTAAGAAGTAAGTTTCACGAGATAAGATGAAGGGATTACTTGGTCCCCATTTTACATACGTCCGATACAGAGAGTAGCGCAACCGCCGCCATTTAATATCCTCCCACCCGATAGCCCCATCGAGCAGAATTGAGAAGTTGAACAGAAATGATAACCATTGGTCACGTAATGGAGATTTTTAAGAATATTAATATTGGTTTGGGGTAGATTCATTGTTCCCAACATACTGAGTACCACGCAGTTCTAATTCTTCTGACAACTGGACAATAAAATGGCGGGGTCGGTGGAACAATGGAATGCGCTATTCTCTGTATCTAGGGACTCTAGTCCACGTTAGAGTCCCTAGATACAGAGAGTAGCGCAACCGCCGCCATTTAGTATCCTCTCACACGATAGCCCCTTCAGGTACCAATCAGGAACAGAAGGGAAATCATAACAATTGGTGACGTAATGGAGATTTTTAAGAATATTAATATTGGTGTGGGGTAGATTCACAATTCTCAACACACAGAATACCATACAGTTCTAATTCTCCTGTCAACTGGACATAAAATGGCGGGATAGGGGGATCAATGGAATGCGCTACTCTCTGTATCTAGGGACTCTATGTGGCCCAGGAGCAAAGGGTGCGCAAGACCTCCAGCGGGTGCTTGAAACCACGTGGGTTGCTGTTTGAGAGGTTAGGCCAATTGAAATGAACGGGAAAACAAGAAAATCAATGTACATAGGGTCTGCTGTTCAAAGTCAAAAATGTGTTTTACCAGAATTTTTTATCATGATTTATAATTTACAATGTAATTCGCATTTTAGTATAATCGAAGATGATATCAATTTAACCATCTCAAAAAGTTAGCAGGCCCTTCGAAACATTTGCTTGAGGAATTTGTTAGTATTTTCAAGTTTCTAACTCAGTAACATATATTTGGAATAAGGTAAAATTTGCCATCACTATTTCAACTTCTCATCCCCCGCCCAATGCGGGCACTGCATCGTCACT
>JAHLJT010002406.1:6383437-6440891 GCA_031308135.1 Acheta domesticus | reverse complement strand
TACAATCGGGACTCGAACCTAGGAGCTCCGGGCTCTGAGGCACTGAAGTGACATCACGTTGATGCCCTGAGTCACCTTTCCCCCGGTGACTGGGTGATGTGGGTTGTGACACAAATCAGGGACTGTCGTAACAAACTGAACTATGATCGATAGTTCTGCCACAGAGCTCTCAGCTTACATGTAAACCTTTGCTACCAAAGGACTTAGTGATAGCTGAACCAAAGAAAACTTAGTTTACAATTGCTTACAAAGAGATTTACTAAAGCCATAAAGGCAAGAATACAAAACAGGTATCATTGATTAAAAGAGTAAAAGGTGACAATAAATATATTACATAAACATCCAAAGATAAACCTGGAAAATGAATTACTAAACTACAATCATTAAAAGAAGTGAAATGAAACCTGTTCAGTACCTCTTATAAGCTTCTGTCATGGCCATGAGTTAATAAATATAAAATGGTTTTACAACATTAATACAACACCCTATGTGAAACATAACAGGTTGTGGTGGGCATGGGCACAGTAAAACCAGTATGTTCACTCGCGGCAAATCCGATTGAAAAAAGTTTTTCGATCGCGTGACGTCCGCCATGTTCTTGGTATAAAGGCCCGCCATGTAAAATGATTTTCTTACATTTATTTTAGTCAGAAGTTCAATTCATTTATTATTCTATCCATTTTATTCAAACTCCACGTCCTCTGAAACAAATTAAGCCATACACTCGGTTCTCATATCACACGGTATCCGAATGTATCGCTGAAATTCTATTGGCTGACAACCAAGAACATGGCCTACCCAGCGCGAAACTATAGAGCGTCCAAACATTTGATTGCAGTACAGAGCTTAATGGAGAACAGTGTTGTCACTTCTAAGCGGCGCTTATACGCAACACTCGCCGTGCTGAATACTTGGATTGACATGAAATTTTGCCAGATTGTTCAGCACCTTGAATACCACTTGAACGGAAATAATTTCAAAACATGTTAAAATAGACTGCTAATATTAGAAATTAAAGATTTTTGATAAAAAAAGATTATTATTTTTATTACAATTATTATTTAAAAAACAGGCCTTTAAATGAGAGTTAAAACTGAAATATCAAAGCAAAACAAGTCCAAATCCAGTTGGAACATTGTTAATTCATCACATACTGACGAGGCTTGAATTGTTTTGCGCGAATGACATCGATACCAAGGTCCATATTGCTAATTTTAGGTCCCAAGTCATTTTATACGTCCAATACATCCACTTTTTTTATGTAAAATAAAGGGAAAATTCATTCACAAAGGTGAGATGACATGGATGGTATGAAATACTGCAAGGGTTTTGTGCGGACAATGCGAAATATTCTTTTCGAACACCCAGCTAATAATTCGTCACCTATTTGCATTAAAAGCACATTTTACGACAACTACTGGTTGAATGTCTTTGGCATTAATATTATTAACAGTAAAATTTCTAATTCATTTTTATATATGTTTAAATGCATTTCACTGTTTTTAATAAGTGAAATTCAAAATAAATACTCTATTTTTCCTTTCACATCGCCTCTTGAGAATCGCTGAGAAGTATTTAAGATCACTTAACGACATGAAATGTTCGTTCGGAGCGCACGAAATATTGTTTTTATTAGTCTAACTCAAGAACCATGATTCATACAGAAATGTGGTTGGTCTCATATCAAAATTTGGACTTCCCTTGTCATTTCATTCCGCTGGGTGTTTGTGCTTTTCTGCAATAATAAAAAAGTTTCTCGCATAGTGAAAATTTAAGAACGTCAAAAGTAGAAATAAGCATTTGTCTATCATTTATAATTAATTTCATGGAATTAAACCATAAACTAAATTACAAAATAACCATCACATTCATAAGAGTTCTGGGAATAACTGGTAAAAAACCTCAGTTGTCTAAGATTAACACAACTGTGAGCTATCGTTGAATGAACTTGTTAATATATTGCGCGTGAAAACAAATTGGAGTGTCGAATAACCCCGAGCCTCCTGAATCGGCAACACAGCTTGCGGTTAGAAAGAGAGAGTCTTATGTAAAACTGTATTGGATAGAAAGAGAGGGCAATACTCCATAAGGCGCCGTACTGCAATCAAATGTTTGGATGCACAATAGATTTTGGAGCAAGTGAACATACTGGTTGTACTGTGGCGTGGTTGTGGAGCAAGGAAGGTTTGAGGAGCGCTCCTACGCGAGCAGAGCGCGACGGAAAAAAAGCGGGGCGGTGTCGGGGAGGCGGCGGGGAGCTGCGCCACGTGAGCTGTGGTGGGCGGGGTTGTAGTGCGATTTTTCTAACTCTGCCCCTCAAGCCCCTATGTCCGCAATGGAATATCACACGGCATTTCGCGTCTTTCTCCATCGTACCGCTAGCAGGTGCATGATCGCCAGCACTGCTTGATACGGTCGCGATCATGCGATATCTGGCGGCACGACTGAGAACTTCGCGAAATACCGTGACAATATTCCACCGTGAAGTCTGGCCTTGAGGGGCAAAGTTAGAAAAATCGCAGTAGAGAGTTTTTGCACCCTCGAACGGGAAGCACTATCGATCTTCTGCGCATGCGTAGATGCACTAAAGTGATGCGAAACTTGCACTGCGCATGAGCAGAAGATCGATAGTACTTATCGTTCGAGGGTGCAAAATACTCCCTACTGTAGGGCAACCGCGGAGCGGGGCAGGAAGAAGCGTGGCGGCGGCGGGGTGGCGGAAGGACGAAAGCCGCGGCGGCGAGGCCCTGAGCTGCGAGGGCGCGGAGCACGGCAGAGGGAGGAAGACGGAGCAACGACCCGGAGGCATGTTTTGAATTTGCACTAGACTTGTGCATGGGACTTATTTTAGAGCTTCCTGATCATGGAGGCGGCGCACGAAACGCAAGCGACACATCTCTCTGAGACACATACTCTTTGAAGAGACAGACAGAGAAAAGCTGTGGATAGCTGATGCATTCGAGAAGAGTAGTGGCAGCGCGCTTGCGAGAATGTCAGTGAGGTTTATGAAAGAACAATTAAAGACACCAAACAGTTATAAAACGTATAATTTATGTAATCCGAATTTAATGGTAATCCTTAGTTGAAACATTTTGGGGAAGTTTGTTGGTGCAAAAAATTACATACTTATTAAAGGGCTTCCCATACTTTTCTAAGAAATTTGGGATACGTAATTGATATTTGAGGGAAGAAAAACAATTTTAGACAATTTTGTGGGGAACAAATTTAGACAGATATTAATAAAAGCAATTACTTTTATTCTTCTGTTTTGACTTCTATGTTTACAAAACGGGTTGCAAGTTATCTCTCATTTATTTCACACCTCGCAGTTGAAAATTCAGCTCCAAACTATTTTTTTTACAGTAACCAACTTTCATAAACCTCATTAATATTCTCACAAGCGCCCTGCCACCACTCTTTTCGAATGCACCAGCTATCCACAGCTGTTTGTCTGTCTCCTCCAAGAGTATGTGTTTCAGAAAGATGTGTCGCTTGCGTTTCCTCCGCCTCAATGTTCAATCAGGCAGCTCTAAAATAAGTTCCATGCACGAGTCTAGTGCAAATTCAGAACTTGCGACCTGGAGCGGGGAGAGTCGGGGCGCACGCGGCCGACGACCTGCGCAATGCGCTGTGTGCGCTGCCGTCCGCGCAACAAGCGTAATTAGTCGTCGCGGCGAAACGGCTCGCGGAAATGGCTCCCTCGCAGGTGATGTTGTTTGGACGGGCGGCCACTCCGTGGAGAAGGACGCGTCCTATGCAAGGGAGGAGCCGCCCGCTCGCCGGGCCTAATGCCATCAAAGCGATGGACACTCCTATGCAAGTCCTATGGAAGGGAGGAGCCGCCCGCTCGCCGGGCCTAATGCCATCAAAGCGATGGACACTCCTATGCAAGTCCTATGCAAGGCAGAAACCGCCCCGCTCGCCGAGCCTAGTGCCATCAAAGCGATGGACACTCCTAAGGCTAACTAAAGAATTGTATACCCGTTTATCAACTTCAATTGTATCCTAGTTTTTTACGCATTTAGAAATGTGGTTTAATAAATTGGTGTTCAGAAAAAGAATTACTTTGACGGAGTTAGGAATTATGAAATATGCCCATGGTCTAGATTTCTCGGATTCTCTCCGGAGTCTGGTTATGAGGTCCCAAGATCATGCAGAGAAATTAAAATTTATTGTTGTGGGTCTCAAATGTTTTGATGGAACACAGACGTACTACAAGAACAATAATCGTTATTTATAATATTATTCATATCACATAACTTCGCGACGTAAGAGGAAAGTATTGGCTATTATCAACTGATTATGATTAAATGAAGATTCTCCTATGCTATTAATGTCTTCTTTGTGTATTGATCCCTTCACAGGCGACTACACCTATGCAAGGGAGGAGCCTATCAAAGAGTCGGGCACGACCACCGAGAAAACGGTCGGAGTTGCATTTCGTGATGTTTATTAAGCAACATCATTTCAATCTATTAAAAATGAGAAGATGAATGCAGGTGATTGAAGTACATTGTGGCACAATGGACAATTTATGAAATGATCGAATCCCTATTAGGTTATCTTTGCCTCCCATATCGGACTACATTCGTGTTTTACGCAGATTTTAAATCGTAACTGTCGGTTTCGCATTTTCCTACGGGACCAACAGCTGATTTCGTTGCCCGAGTGCATAAATTCACATTATATAACTTCATAATAATACTGTAAAATTCTGTGTTTGTCATTCATATTGAAATGTAGAGTACTTGTAAAAAATATGAAGACAACGTCGCTAATACCTACATAATTTATTTGTCGTGCTCTGAGTGTTTTCAAATGTGTGTCACATTGTACTGAATGGTCGTTGAGTGATATATGACGTCCGTGAGTATTGGTGACTGCATGAGAACCCACGAGAAAGTTTGTGAGTGAGCACACAGACTGGCCGACAGACCATGTGATATGATAAGATAAACATGAGAAGTCGCGGTGGTCTAACGCTTAGCTCTCAAACTCGTCTCCGGCCAAACTACCCGGTTGTACACTGCGACATTGATCCACATTTCCAAAACGAAAGGTATAATCGCGTGTAAAGAGATCAATACACAAGGAAGACATTAATAGCATAGGAGAATCTTTATTTAATCATAATCAGTTGATAATAGTCAATACTTTCCTCCTACGTCACGAAGTTATGTGATATTAATAATATTATAAATAACGATTATTGTTCTTGTAATACGTCTGTGTTCCATCAAAACATTTGAAGCCCACAACAATAAATGTTAATTTCACTGCATGAGCTTGGGACCTCATAACCAGACTCCGGAGAGAATCCGAGAAATCTAGACCATGGGCATATTTCATAATTCCTAACTCCGTCAAAGTAATTCTTTTTCTGAACACCAATTTATTAAACCACATTTGCTAAATGCGTAAAAAACTAGGGTACAATTAAAGTTGATAAACCGGTATAGAATTCTTCTGTTAACTTTAGCGCTTTCCAACTTCAGCATCAAATCATCTAAACACTGTAAAGATAGAATTTTATTCTGGAAACATCTAGACTGAAATGTTCCACAGTATCTTGTACTTATGACAGGTTAGAAAACACTTTTCTAAACCTGAACGCTCACAAACAAGCTTCACTTGTTGATCTGCAACAGTTAAAGAACAATTAACCTATTTTCGCTAAAAATAGTTCGTATTCCAACCCTGTTTACGGACTCACCGTATATAGCCGAAATGTAAACATACCGCGATAAACATCCCAAATATACCAACGCATGTGTGAGATTCCTGCTAACATTCAGAGCGAATGACCACCAATTGCAAACACGACCTACTTCCCAATGTCATCACAGAGCGCAAATTTAGACGCAGAGGAACACACATCCACGCGCCATCTGGAAGGCTGCATATGAAACGCGAGTACCTGACCTGAAACGCCTAAAGGCTTCTTTATTTCTCGCTCCGTCATACGTCATGAAGCGTCTGACGACCTCATCGTATGCAGATAGTTCGGGAAACGAGGTCGGAATTATGGCTAGACGTATTGGCATTCCCGTGTACACACAAACACCCACAAGGACACAGACATGCAGAAGCACACTGCAAATAGCACTCAAAGGTAGATTAGGAAGGTCCATAGTTATGTAAATAAACATTGTTTCATTTGCCACGGAGACATTTATAAAGATGTAATTGAACGAACACGAAGAGTCTTGAATTCTGCCATCGTTTTGGTCGTTGCGACCAGGCCACCTTGACCTTCACGTGCAGCCGCATTGCTTGAAAATTAGGTCAGTATACACTCACACATGCGAGGAACGTACGTAAGCACGAGAAAATAGACGCTCTGAGATGTTCCAGTGGCCACACCGTTTCCTCTACAACATCGATGACCGGAAAGGCCTACGATTTGGTGGCGGTTTTTTTTTTGACAGCAACTAACTATTCATAGCTGGATCGAATTCAATCTTTGTCCGGAGGATAATCCTAGCATCCGACTGTTCTGATGCGAAGTTTTTCATGGCATCTCCGTTCAATACCAGGCCAATGTCGGGACAGGACCTTTACAAATGGGCCACGAACCTCACACGATATTACCTCTTGCATCCTTGTTCCCGGGTCTCCCCATCCGCAGTCACACTGCTCTACCACAGAAGTCTGGCGACCAGACGCGAGCTTAGAGCTTACACCAGTTGGGACGGGGAAAGGTACTTGGAAGGGGCAAACCGACGTGTAGATTGTGGTGGATCTTACTGCTCCATCGAGGGAGTAACACAGCTACTGTCGGGAATGAAACATGCACTACACTTACGGGACTATATAAAAGCTTTCCGTCACAATACACTCTTATTGACAAAAAAAATTTACGAAGCAACGACATTTAATCACCAAGGGAAATCTCTAATGTTTCTTACGACTGATTCCATAATCACGAGTAAGAAATTATTACGAAGTTCATTTGAAAAATGTGACAAATTATTACAGCAGCAAATGATGACGACCAGTGCGTTATCCAAAATGGTTTTGCGATCTGTAATCGTTTCGACTAAAAAGGAGAGCGTTAACATTGTTACTGTTGAAAACTACGCAGAGGGTGTAACTCTTGGAAAGAAACTAAACATTTTATTATATACAGTAAATCCTTTCTAAGGCGGGGCTTTTGTAAGACGGAAACCTGCCATCCCGGACAAAAATCTCAGAACGGAACGATTTTATGTGTAAATGACCTCTTCAAGACAGAAATCAGAACAACGCGGAAATGGAATAGTTTTTAGTGAACATAAAGTGATTATTACCTGGCCAAGAAGGAAATTTATTCTTAAATTTCTGGCATTATCTTTAGAATGGCGTAGTGTGAAGGGTTACGCCCTGAGACTGTAGGGAGAAGATGAGTTTTTCCTCTTATGGTACTCATACTGGCTGTAGGGTATCTTTGGCCAACACTGCTGTTTCGCTGCGACTTCCTCAAGCTTTGGTGTGATTTTCGAGACTTACCCGCTGCCCCTCCGAATCCTTATGTTGGTCGACCTCACCCCGTTCAATTCTCAAAAGCATCACCCTATTTCCTTCAGCTGACGGAATTCCGGGAATTCGGGCTTGTCATCCTAGCGTAGCATATTGTACGAAGGTTATTTTTTAAATAAGTTTGTTAATAAGAAGAAAAATAATGAACACATAATTTTTTTCAATAATCTACATACTTTCATTTTCATTTCTACTTATTTTATTTTTTTTTACATTTGTTACACCGTGCAACAATTTTTTGAACTGAGACGTCAATGAAATCTGCCGCCTGTGAACAAGCCCCATCTCTGACTCAGTTCTCATTTCTTTGTAGTCGATGAATCCTTGACAACCAAGAAAATTCCTCAAACATTTAAACATGTGACAGTCAGTAGGTGCAAGATCTGGAGTGTATGGCGGATAATCCATTTGTTTCCATCCAAAAACTTGTTTAGATTTTTTGTTTGTGCAGACATATGGGAACATCGGTTTGCGACACAATTTTTTTTAAACATTTTAAATTTCTACAGCTCGACTCACAGACATACCATACGGCTGGGACAGGCGTCAAAAAGCGGGCAAAGTATGTTGGAATCAGAAACTCTTGCTCACCAGGGCGATCGCGCGTCAATCTCGCTCTCATTCACAAACGGACCTTATTTAAAAAAATAACCTACGTGCATAATGCTAAATTTATTTTTAAAATGCGGAATAAATGATTCTTACATTTCCCCTGTGGGAAATTTTGGATGTTAATTTTTTTAAATTCCTGTACTATTTTCCTTTACATTTTGCTTTATTTTGTTTCACTAACAAAATTATAAAGAAAATACTGCAGTTCAGTTTATGTTGAATTTTTTTGCAATCTTCTATAAGATGGAAACCTCTTAAGACGGACATTCTGTGAAGGAATCATCAGGTTTCGTCTTAGACAAGTGTTGCTGGTTTCAGGTCGTTAGGATCACAGACAAAAGGTCTAATACTCGTTAGGTCTAATGAACAGGACGTCTATTGCGAACCAGGTATAATGCAGCATAAGGTCAACGCGACAGAGGATCTAATACCAAAAGAGGTTTACAATTAGAAGGTTCAATTAATAAGGTCTAATAGATATAAGCATCGAAGTTCTAACAGATATACAAATGTGTAATAGAAACATTTCTACTTCTTCATTTTTAAACACCTGAAAGCCAAAAGTCTGAATTTTAACATTGTCAATTAAATTTTAAGAATTTTCGAATGGTATCAAATTACTAAAATTTATCGAATTATAGCTTCGGTCTTTGAGTTAGACTGAATATTTTAACACCTGTATCATTTTATCTACATTACGTACTTCCTGAGTTAAAGCGTATCATTCCTATTGTGATTTCATTTCAGACTATAACATACTGACGTAATGATATGTGAACCACATTTTGTTAGGCATTTCTGTTGGCAGCATAATAGATTCGACATTCTTGTCCGATAGGCCGAAGTTTATTAGACACTTTTTACAACTATACCAAACATTATTAATAATATTTTAAAATTATAAAAAATTTTAATTAGTCGTGATTTCATAGACCTTCTGACATTAAACTCTAAAAATTAGACTTCTGTCATTAGACCTAATATCTTTCGACCTAACGACCACTAACCGTTTTACTGTATCATGTTAGTCACTGTCTGCTTCGAAAACTACATCAGAGTTTTGAAATAGAACAATTTCAAATCGCTGCCTCGAAAATATGGTGCTGCAAAACGCTATTTGGATGAGATGGACATAAAACAAGACAACGAGCAGGAATTTTTATTTAACCTCTTTGTATAATGGATTAACATTACTCATCAGCGAGTTCTGGTTTCCACCTGTTCGACTGAAACATTACGAATTCAGCACATTTCACGTGGCTAAACCGAATCTGGGGCAGGCCCGTTGCTTCGATTCATCTGAGCAGTATAACCCCTTTAACTCGATCTTCCTCGGAAACTGAGAAAAAATACCGAGATGGTGGGCGGTGGCGGTGGCGGTCCCTCCAGCTGCCAGACAGAACGCAGAGGCGGCGAGAGGAATCGCAGAGAAACTTCCAGATCAACCGGGAGTAGTACTCAGAAGGCGTGACGTCAAACGAGTTTCCGCGAAGTACCGCTAGAGGCGCTTTCTTTCAATGTTTACCGGTGCTGAGTGAAGGGATTTGGCAGCCGAAAGCGTCCATGTGACGTGCATGTGGCCACGGGGAGTCCCCTTGAAACAGCACTTCGCACTTCTTAGACCTCTGTGTTTAACTGCCAATTTACGCTTCAAGAAATACAAACTCTCCGGAAGCTCAGAATTGCTTTGTTAAACAAGTCGTTTTGTGGGAAGAGAAACGGATCATATTCTTTATTCATATTTCTAAGAGATGTCAATTAGTTATGTAAGAGGGTGTTTAAAAACACAATGCAAATATTACATTCTCTCGTAATGTCATTCTCAAATTCGTAATCCTGTAGAACGTGTTTGATAATTAAATACTTTAAATAATTCTTTGCATTTTATTTAATGTTAATATGCGGCCTAGCTTTCAGAACAATTCTGAAATGATTTATCCCTTTTTTCGCATTTTCTTTTACTCTGAAAAATAAGTTAAATAAAATGATCAAAATAAAAATTATTTTGCATCTTGCAAACTAAATACATTGTATTCCATTTAAGGATACAAACTGAAATGATGGAAACACATTTTTAACTTCTCAGAAATATATTTAAAACTACCTTAGATTCAAAAAGGTAACTTATTTGGCTTTTAAATAACCAAGTAAACGTTTTCCAAGAAAAATAATTTCAAACAAATTTCAGAAAGTCTTATAAAAATAATTAGTTTTATGAAGAGTTGTTTTCGGGGATTCGTGATCATCTCTTTAATTACTAGTAGATCTGGTATGGCACCTAATTGATAGAGATTGCACATAATCGTTTTTCTTTTCATTCATCATTAATACACCTACACATCCATCTCATCACCACCACCACCACGATCACCAAGAAATTGTGCACAGCGGAGTTGTGATGGCGTCAGTGTAAGTTAAGTCTGCTTGATGAAACTCAGCTATTCAAGAATTCACCTTCTTTATTACTTGGCTCTCCTCGTGTTGCGAAATTATCATAACAGTCATTTTTTAAAATTACAAATCAGATACCACCTGCTTATGAGGAAAGTTTATACAAATAAGAACTATCTTTTCTTGGAACACTACTCATAGAACATTTTGTCATATTTTATTTCAATATTCTTAACGGCCAGCGGAAGTTAAGAGCAGAAACCTTATGTTTGGTGTTGTAATCTCATTATAACAATACACTTATTATGAAACATGTTTTAACTGGTGTACTCATGCGAATAACCAACACTTTGTAAATTGTTTTCAGTATGGTCCAACTTTTGACTGCCAGCCCTGTGCGTTACATCATAGAGTCACAGTACTATGCACATTAACAATATTAATAACAATAATAATATTAATGGTAATGATATTAATAACTGACAGTAACAAGCTTTTATTAATAAGTAGACGTTTCTGACCACCTCTGGTACTCAGTAGAGCCAAGTTTCTGACAACCTCTAGACCAGGGGTCCTCAAACTTTTTAAACGGGGGGCCAGTTTACTGTCCCTCAGGCCATCGGAGGGCCGGATTATATAGGGCGATTTTTCTAACTCTGCCTCTCAAGCCCCTTTAGCCGATCACACGGCATTTCGCGACTTTCTCGGTCCTGCCGCTAGATGTCGCATGGTCGCAAGCACTGCTTGATACGGTCGCGATCATGCGATATCTAGCGGCATGACGGAGAAAGACTCGAGGTCCTGTGACATATTCCATCGTGAAGACAGGCCTTGAGAGGCAGAGTTAGAAAAATCGCACTATAGTAATAACAAAAACCATGAACAAATTCTTATACGCACTGCATATATCTTATTTTGAAGTGAAGAATCCAAACGGGAACAAATGCAATATTTATAAAATAATTCATAAAAAAACACCAATGTTTCTTGTGGAAAACATCGTTGTTTTAAAACCATCGATTTTTTTACCATCCCTAGACATGCTAACACATAAAAAAATTGGGGATTTTAAGAAAAAAAATCTTTAAACCATAAAAACCCGGCGGGCCTTATAAATGTCCTCGGCGGGCCGCATATGGCCCGCGGGCCGTAGTTTGAGGACCCCTGCTCTATACCAACCTAATAGAGCCACAACAGCACACTTTTTCTCATATAATTTGAAACGGCTTTGCAATATTATTATACTTGTATGAATCGGTAAAAGTACTTCCAACGTGAAAATTATTTCTCCGTCCTGGGATTTGAAGGCAGATGTTTTATAGTTACCAAGCAGTTCACATAACCCCTATACAACCACCACGTACGAATACTTCACATTGAAACGCTTTAAAAAAAGTTGGACATCTCCATTTGCAGTTGCAAAAATCAGATATTTTATTTACATTATTCAAGATGTACTTTTGAAGAGCAAATTTTATCAAGAAAACTACATCAATATTGTAAATTTTCAATTTAATGTTTTTCCAATGTTCGATTATACAGAAAATTCCTTGAAAATGTGACCAACGCCAGGTTTAAGCGTCCTTTTCTCTATTCGAGGAAAACATTAAAAAATCGGAGCTGTTTCTGGAATTTTTTTATTAAATTGCCTTCACTTCAAGCAAAAATTATACGGAAACTACTAGACTATACAAAAGGATTCTACATTACTTTATTTATCGAATTAATTTATAAAATTGATTTTATTAAGGAAATGAAACTTTATCATAAATATTGTACTTTTGCAATGCTAATCTTTACATTTTTCAAAAATACAGAGAATTTGCAAAAAATTGGGGCTTGGGCCATCTTTTCAAATGTCTAAAGCTCTATTTGAAGATATTTAAAAACAAATTTGAGCCTGTTTTCAGAAAAATATTGTTTAAAAATTGTTATATATCAGTCTAAGTTATGCGAAAAGTACTCATATTTTCGCTACTAGTACTTGACCTTATTTAAATAGTGGTCTTTGATGACGCCATTTCATTAACAAAAAACTTATATTTTGACTACTATAGTTGTAGGAAGTCGCCGCAAACATTTCCAACATTTGCAATATTCAAAAATTCAAATATTTCAAGCAGAATGCCGTTTTAAGCGTCCTTCGCGCTATTGTCGGGAGAAGTTTAATAAAAAAAATGTACAGACTTTTTTAAATTTTGAAAATCTTAAAATTTCATCGTAAAGTACATCCAATATCAAAATATCTATTTCAAACTCGGAGGACCTTGTTTTCAGCCAGATCGATCGGGGAATATCAATTTCAGAGAAAATTGTCTGAAATGCTACGGTACTGTATTGTGCCCCAACAGACAGACGGGCGGAAAGTCATTTTAACGTCAATCTATAATTTAGCTGTCAAGGACCCTCGTGGATTCTCACTAAACAGCGTGTTAGAATAAGGGTAAGATCAATCCCCTTTTTCGATACCAAGGCCCCAGCAATATATTCCCTGTGTAAAAATCGCCAAATTGCTGCCGCATCATTACGATATTTTTCTTAACTACTTAAGTACGTACGAAAAAATAGTATGTGTCAAACAATATTAACTTTTAGTTACGTAATCACATTTCTGTGTATAAAATGATTTGGTCATTATTGCAGGGATGGTAAGTTTAGTAAGTAATTTCATACACCAAATACATTACTATATCTAAAAGCTTCCACCTATACATTTACACTTACAAAATTGGTAATGCATTGTTTGTATTTCGATTTTTGTATTTCAGTATTTTACATTATAAAATTACCTCATAGCAGGTATTTAGAATTTGAAAACGAGTCCCGTTTTCCGTCGATCCTAGTAAAAGCTTGAATCAACGAAGAAAAAAAAAGAGAAGGAAAAAAAAAGGAAACCACAGCAGAATGCTTATTGAAATCCCACACACCTTCCCCGGCAGCCAACTTCCCCGGATCCTTGAGTAAATAACCCAAGAGACTCCCTTTGATTCCCCTTCCCCAGAAGTACTTCCCAGCGCAGCGCGAGTGTTCATCAGCACCTCCCTCCTCAAAGCGCTTCCTCTTCTTGTGAATGGGGGATTCCCCTGATCCAGAAGTCCCCCCCCCCGCCCTCGCGGCGGTCGACGCACTTCTGCTCTCGCCCAGTGCGGTGGGCCGGAGGCGCAGGCCTCTGGTCGAAACCCCTTGCGCAGACTCTACAACAATTGAGGGGGGAAACCCCTTGCGCAGACTCTACAACAACAGGAGGACCGCGATTATGGGTTGTTTGATTATTTGGTGTTTCGGGTTCTTGAAATTATAATTGAAATGGTTATGATTTAAGATGTTTGATCGATGGGTCCAAGGGTTGATTTGTGAAGAATAAAGTTGTACAGTCGTTGGGGTAGAGGAATTGAACAAATTGGCGCTGGTTGTTCATGTTTCTACAATTTTAAGAGGGGACACGCCTCCCAAGATGTGCTGGATCGCAAAATATTTGAGGTTGACTGGGTAAAAATTGATTGTTCTTGAAATTATAATTGACATGGTTGTGATTTAAAATGTTAGGTTGATTGATTCAAGGGTTGGCTTGTGGAGAATAAAGTTTTATAGTCGTTGGGTAGAGGCATTGAACAATTTGGCAGGTTGTTCATGTTTCTACAATTTTAAGAGGTCGCGTCAACTGCTATGTCATTAGTTCCGTGAGTGTAGCGCATGTTATTTCACGTGAGGTGATGAGGGTCTTCCATACTAGAGATCTGCAAGGCATGCCATTTGCTCGCTCGTACTGGCTCGAGCATTTCAGTCTCGAGTATAGTGTCCTCGAGCATACTGTGCTCGTTCGTGGTGGTGGTGGTGGTGGTGGTTATTCGCCGTTCGAACGCGGGACCCGGCGCCGACCAACACATGTATTATAGTATTTCTCTCCTCCACGTATCTCCACCAGTGGCGCACCGCCCCAGCCGGGACAAACTCTAAGCTCCCGGTTGGTGTCCCGACGTTTGGGGTTGTGTTGTGCATGCAAATGTGTTTGCGTTTAAGGGGACAGACATGCTTGAGGTAGGAAAGAGAGCGCGCGGTTCGTGACCTCTGTGTTAAGTTACAGCTTCATTTGCCTGGTATTCGCTTAATTGTGATGCGACTCTGTGTCAGTAGTAAACATCGTTCTCAGTCAACATAGTTCTCCACACCACTCCATTTTTCATGTGCTATAAGCTCGCCATTCCTTGGAATACAAAGACTATTTTGTACCCCACTTTTATTTATCGTATCCATCTTTCTCGGCTGCAAAGGGAGAGCAGGTTTCACGATTTATACATTACAAATAATAGGCGTAACGGTTCAAAGTTGCCGACCACAATCTTCAACAATAGAGAATAGCATGATGAGTACCAAATTGCTGGGTGAATTCACATATTCATCGTTGTATCATCTCGTCGTCATATACCAGTGTGTTCCACGAAGTTCAAAACTTGACAACCAATGTAAAATAGTACATTATGAAATGATGATGTAATGATGGGTATTAATACACGAGTGTAATATTACGAGCGAGGGACAAACGAGACTGTATTAATACCCATGGCATCGAGTTTCATACAGTACTTTTTCTACCACTTACATGAGTTAAACTTTTACATTGGATCGTTTCGTAGCCGTTGACGTAAAGCAGATCTGCACAGCATTTTGCACTTGCACTGACCTCAGGAGCTGCGTGCGGGCAACTCGGGTGCAAATGAGAAAATCGATGAAGGGTGGGGATGAGACCCAATCTAGGAGTGGGGACAACCATTAGAATGCGCAATTCGAAAGATAGCGAGTAAATTTAAAGAGCAATCGGCAAGAAACATGACGGTCATATACAGTTCAAGTAATATTGTCTTTTGTATTATATTGCAAATGTTTGTTCTCGGTATATGACAGGGCGAAAATATGAAACTACAACGAATTATACATATTAGATTTCGACACCAAGTATTATAATTGCTTGTAGGGCTTATAATGTCATGCGCTTTGCTACGATGTAATAACAAATTAGTGTTGTGTTAAACACAAAATTTTGATACTGAATTGTTTTTGTTTGATGATAACAACAATAAACTATTTTTAATAACTATGATTAATTGAATAAGACGGTTCTCTCAAAGCAAAAACATATTATTCTTAAAAATATCATGATTATTTTCTGTTCTAATTTCTGACAAGAGAGTAGAGTCGTGTACGAGATCGTATAAAAATATAAAGCCCTTTGCATTCTATTTAACCAATACCCATGATTATCTTATGATTGTCCGTAACATATCGTCACAAAAGTTGGCTCGTTTATATCTTTTATTCAGTTTCATAATGGGGAAAAATGGTCACAAATGTGCTATTAAACTTTACCCTTCTTGGAATTGCCACATATTCTATTTTATGTCAATCTTGATGTGAGATATTGCTCTCATGATTTTGTTCATTTTCTATGATTTGGAGATTATAACATTCCTTGTGAACAATCAATTATTAAATTGCAATTTTGTGTTAGATAGAATTAAATAATATTTTTTCTTATATATAAGCATATATTTCAAAGCTATTGCTTTAAAATATTGCTTAAGAGTCTCAATGAGCATGTTATTTTCTTTTAAAAAAATTAGAAAATGAAAATACATACCGTGGTGGATATACAGTAGTGCACAGAACGTAAACAGTGAATTACGACCCTGGTAACTTGAAATACTAGACATAATCCATTTAAACAAATGGGCATTTAATTTTGAAGCATTTTGAAGCATGAAACATTATTAGACGCCCAGGCATTCAATCTACGCGCCGCGTCGTGCTACGTCAGATTTCTCCCCTCCCCGCCAAGTTTCTTACTTCCCACTACTTGCACTTTCGGCGCTGCCATGGGCAGACGACCGGCTCCCAAGTGCAGAATGCCCGCTGGAGCAGGCGTTGTGCAGGTCTGACGTAAAGGATTCACCCAAGACCATCCGCTCCCTAACCCTACCCTCGCATGCTGCCGCTGGTGGCTCTTCCCACTAGTCCACCTGCGAGGGAGTACTGCGCTAGTCAAATAGATCCAATTTATTTTAAATAATTTATTTTAAATACTCGTCCTGACTTTAACTTTTAGTTGTTTTTTTTTAAATTGCCTTTCTCTATTCATCTCTCAGAAATCACACTACGATAACTAAGAGAAGTATGAAATACTTCCATCAAATCTGAAGAGTCTATAATAATTCTTGTCCTAATTACAATGATTATTGATGTTATAGTCTATTAATGTAAGTTTTATTAAGTACAAAGGATACTACCTATTTCTGAATATTAGGAGAGATCATGATCAATTAGTATAAACAAATACGTCGAAACGTTTAAAGGGGCTACACACAAAGTAATACGTTCTACGAAGAAGGCCTTTTTTAACATTAATGACAGTGCTCTTGGTGACTAGAATATTTCAGCATGTTATTTTAATGCCTTTTCGGATAGCTTTATCAGCCATGTAATGTACCCGTTTTTGGATGAAACGTCGATAATCATTACGCATTTTATTCAGCGAATTCAAAAAAATAAAATAAAATATTCGTCTCGTAGAATATGAATTTTGGAAATAATCCTCCTGGCTAGCGTTAGCGTTGTTTGCAGGATTTAACGTTTTCGCCACGTCATTATTTGTATTCATATTATTGGATCCCATTATCAGAATAGCATTCAATTTCTGATGTATCACGGAAGATTATAACCTACAAGGAGAATGATAAAATCATTTAGTTCGGTATTCATTTGGAAATTTATAGCTGAACGAACACTAACAAAATAAAAATTAACGAATTGCATTATCTCCTCCTTCTGAAGTCGATTAAAAAAGAGTTTATTTAATTTTTCTCTTATCATTTTTATGGCTTGGTTAAAACTCTTAGAAGATACTTCCTTCATAGAATAATGAATTACGCTATGGAAATAGACAATTATATAACAATCTGCAGTGCTGTTTTATAAAACAATAATAAAATTGACCTCAAACCCCTTCTACGCATGATAATAATGTCGAATTTTTCAGTATTATTGGATTTCTCTTTACTATTGTATTTTGTAGGATTAATAAAAGCAATCAGATGGCAAATTATTTTGTGGTATCTACTTGAAATGTTAATGGCTTAGAAAAATGACTACTACTTTATAACAGCATTTGGAAGTTAAAGTGGATCTTGTTTATAAGACACTATCACATAAATCATCTTCCAGTCTTTATTTCACGTTTTGTAAAAATGTTACGATTAATATTGCTTTAATTCATGCTAACTCTTGTTTTCAAGTATACCTCATAGTGATGAGTAGTTACATGTTTACTACAGAGTAGTGCGCATGATGAAAATAGATGAAAAAAAACGTGTTTCAGAATGTTACAAAACCTCAGGAACTATATAAAATATTGACTTATTTCGTACACTTAACTACACATGAGATTTTTTCACTGACATGTAGGCAACTAACTCATCATACACTGGTGATGAATCATACACTGGTGAGCAGGTCATGTTTTGACGAAATAAAATATTAGTTTATTCCCGCTGAACATTCAAAATTGATGACTTCTCTACGAATCAGGACCAAAAGCCACATGTGTTGCTTCCTTACTGGCAATTTATCTTGAATTGCTCATTGGTAAAAATGTATCATCTTCGATCCCCTGATGCCATGGAAGGTAGTAACGTTATTTATTCTGAGTCATCATTTATACAATGCTAAAATTATAAAACAAAATATTCCTTCTCATGTTCGGTCATATTTACGTCTTCGGGCCCACCGTGCACAGCAGGCTGGCAACCACGGCTGTCACACTACAGAGTAGTGCGCCTCTGCTTCGTAAATAAGGCTTCTCCGTGCACCCGACGTCTCCGAGAAACACACAAAGAGCATAAATTAGCGCTAAATCTCCCGCGTCGCGTGTTATGAGTCACGTATGAACAGCCCTCTTGTGGCACTTTGAGCAGCATCTTTACGCTGTCGAGAGAAGCTTTGCCCCGCACGTGGGAGGGGGAGGAGGGTGGGTGGGGGTGGGAGGGGGGCGGCGAGGGGCGAAGTGAGACGTAAGATCCAGGGAGATTAAGGCGTTATAAGCGTTCTCTGCTGGGTGAAGCATGGTCTTATTTTAAGATGCTAGCTCCCGCCAGCGCTATTAATGTTGCATCTTCAAGACGGGAATCAAAACTGCATGATGATGAGTTATGGTTGCTGGTCCACGGTCTCCAAGGATATTATAAAGTCTTAATATTTCTTATGAATATTTTATCAAACAAATTCTACAGTAAAGAATTTGCCCCAAAACTACATGTGGTAGGACTTAGTTTTATTACCTAGTACTTATTGCTACTTACACGTTATCATTTTTCAATGAATCGCTGTGTAAAAATTAGTGCGATTAAAGGGAATTTTATAGATAAATTCGTTAAATACATTGATTATTACTTTAAAGAAAAAACTAATTGAGCAATCATGTGATCACGTCGATAAAAATAACAAGGAACTGAATATTTAAAATCCACTTTTTCGGTTTCAGGGTCTTAAAAAGGGGTCTCTTTTCAGGGTCTTCTTTCTAACGCTTTTTTTTGCCCTGCACCATTATAATTTTTCTACATTACATACGCGAGAAAGTAAGAACATATTACCTTGAAGCTTCGTACTTATTGATAAAATTTCCAAAAAATATTTCTGTGAGCATATATGCAGCTTTAGTCCATCAAACGTGATTTTGCAAATAGTGGAACTATTAGTACTCTTAGAGAATAGTGAAGTGCACTGGGAATTGTAAGATTCGAAAGATCTGAATAAAAGGTGATCAATTACAATACATTCCCTTACTACATTTTCTTATAAAGAAAAGCAGCGCGAACGAAGAGATTGTAATCACAGGTCCATTCAAAGAAAAAAAGTTGTCAAATTTATATCTACCCACTACCTGATGGTGAGGTAATACTTTCTTCGCTGAAAATACGACCACGTTAATCAAGTTAAGAAAAAATTAAAAATAATTCGAAATATATAATGTTAGGTAACGAGTAACAACTTAAAAGAATTCTATGAGTCCATAAAGAGTGAAGTAAGGATTTAAGAATGTATGAGTAGAAATAAACCGGAAACTCATATTTATAAGATTAAATTCTCATATGTAATATTAGTTACATAGCAATTAAGTGATTTATAGTAAAATGAATTCCTATCACGTCACTAAGGTTGTAAAAATTGTTGAAAACCAAGTACAAGATGATAGACTGTAAAGAATGTTTGATATTCAGTTGTTAAAGTTGTAAATAGTGTGAAATAAAACTATGAAAAATAAAGATTGCATTTGAGAGAGAACATTATTTATTTTGTTTCGTTAACGGCCACTTTACTTTTTCGCGTAGGCGATCGGTGACGTAGAATATGTGGACGGCAGAGGGTGGAGGTGGGGCTGGAGGCGGTGGCGATGGGGCCGGCGCGCCGTCGACTCGTCTCCGCTCGCCCTGGCGTCATTTCTATTTCCGAAAAGGTTTCTATAGAAAGTAGCGCCTGTGCCAGCGCCCGCTGCGTGTTGTAGGAAGAGGCCGCGGCTGCTGGGAGCGGGGGGGGTGTAGTGGGAGGGGGAGATGGGTCGAACAGATGGGCAGATAAAAGTGCGCTGATGGGCCCGCCAGGCGCTGGATGTGAGGTGGATTACTGAGAGATTGGCATTTGGGGGAGGGGGGGGACGAGTCAACAGGAGGATGAAGGGGGGGTGGAAGCGGATAATGACGAAAGTAGGTTGGTGGCAGATGAATAATTAGATGAATAATCAGGTCCGCTAGGTATTAACATAATGAGATATTGAGATACGAGATTATAAAAATGATCCAATGTAAACCAATGGTGAGAGAACGTCAGGATGATTTCGTTTCCTAGTTGGGAGTCAGATGTAATGCCGATAAACCTTCTAGGCAGTGCTTGATTTATACAATGTTAGGTGTAAAATGAATGCTCCCCAAATTAATTATTAATTTAATGGAAATAGTGTATATTTATTATGAAGCTTAATAATTATTCCCGAGGTCTCGGAACGACGCACCGTTCAGCCAGAAATCAATCCCTACTCCTAGGCAATGTTCGGGTGAATGTGGGATTCAAGTGGACGGACGGGAAATAGAAACGCAGGAGCAGGAGAACTGAAACGCCCCATAAAATTTGCTGAGCTGAAACTGAAAATTATGTTTGTAGTTCGAAAAAAAAATTAGACGAGGATGGCGTAATAGGAATTGAATCTCATGTAAGGAGGTGATGTTTATATCACTAACTTTTTTCACGATTTTGTTTGTTTACGAGCTTACTTTGAACTCTATTGTTCATATACATTTCGTTAGGTATAGCTTGTTTTCATTTATCAAGTACACTTTAATTACGTAAATTCGTTTAGATGTGTTTATACAGCAGAGATATAATATGAAGTGTCGCTGACATTATATAGTGACTGTGAATGTTATATCCGATGTTTCACCTCTTAAAGGTGACCTACCGAAATTACGCTGTACATTCGTAGAGCTTGAAAGAGAATGTGAAAAAACTCATTTAGTTTCGGCCGACTTCAATAGTTAAAGATTTCATCAGACATAGTATAAATGCATTAATTGCACTATTTTTTTAAAAATTTATTCTAGCATTGGCCATTGGTCTTCTAGAATTTTATTCATTTTCATATTTAGATACATTTTATGCAGCCGCATAAGATAGATACTTGGGTATAAGGTATATGCATGAATCATTTGATCCATTATATACAGAACTGTAGTTTTAGTTATAATACAATTTAGTGGTTATATAGTTTATCGTGAGAAAAGACTCATCAGTTCAAGTGTATGGGGGATCGAAAGATTCTCTTGGTATCTTTCTTTAATCCTTTGCGATGAGGATTTCGCTTACCCATATGAAAGTGAATGGCTGAAGGGATCTTTAATATTTTAGAACAGAATTTTGCGGCTAAGGGGAAGAAGTGGACGGGGATGAGTGGAATGCGAAGTTCAGTATGTAGCTGCACATTCGGAATGTACCAGGGAGCTTTCGTGACGGTGCGTAAGAAACTATTTTGAAAAATTTGCATTTTGTTAATGTTTGTTTTAGCTGCGGCAGCCCAGACCGGTGTAGCATAGGAAAGTATTCGTCGTATCATTGCTTTATAGATGTGAGTAGTCACATGTAGTTGTAGGGTGGACGATTTTTGGGAATCGGATATAATTAGTGGACTCTACCAGTCGCTAGAGCTATTCGGTGTTTAATATTTTGTCGCCATGTAAGTATTTTATCGAACAGAACTCGAAGATATTTGAAAGTTTTCTTAGGAGGAAACCATATGATGTTTTGGGATTGCACTAAATGAAAGTTATTTTTTGGGTGATCAAGAGGAATACATTACAGTCATTGGGATAATAAACATCACAAATTTCCAGGTTCAGACGAAGAGAAAAAGTAAGATAATAATCATTAGATTCAAAAGAGTCAAATTCCCTTCGTAAAGAACACAAATCTGTAATATCCTCAATTCTGTCTCAAACTAATTGCATTAAAAATTATTTTCTAAAAGAAATGGTATGTTAAAGCAAATTATGCTTTTCTCACTATAATCGGATTAACAAAATATTTCAGTTGTGAGATTTTTTGGATTTGACCACAGTCATGTAGAGAAGAGCAGAAACGAATTTCTTAAAACTTGATCATCTACAAAAGTTTTGTAGTCAGTACTAACTTTTTCACCGTTTGCGATTGAGCTGATAAGATGATCATGGCCATATATTTTCGTTTTCATACCATTTTTATGCATCCTTCCCCTTCAAGAATAAAACAAAGAATTTCCCTTGAACGTCACGAGAGAAGTACTTTGTGTGAGCCCATGAATATCTACGTCCTGAGAAGTCGACAATGTTCAAATTTCCTGGTGCAACTCGCCGAGATACATCGCCATTCCTCAACGCGACGCGCACAAAGGAAACGTACGAGGCAATAGATCACGGATCTCCACCAACCTTGTTATCTCTAAACACGCCTCGCCCATTATTCCGTCCATAGCCTTCTAATGTAATCCGTGACCCATTACCCTATCATTGTGGTGCCGTCTTGAGCGCGCGGGCGCCCGTGTGGCTGAGAGCCAGGCCTCGCGGGCCGCTGCAGCGCGCTGGCGCGGTTCCCCGGCACCGGCGAGCTGCCGGCCCCTCCGATCTGGTCGCTTCACCTCTTTCCGCCCCCCTCCGCCCCCCTCAGCCCCCTCTATTCCTCTCCACCCTTTTCCGCCCCCCTCGCCGACTCGCCCCCTCCGCCACCATCCGACCCACCGCCCCCTCCACCACCTTCCTCCCTCTCCGCCCCCTCCTCCCCCTCCACCGCCCCCATCCGCCCCCACCGCCACCCTCCGCCCCCCACCGCCACCCTCCGCCCCCCACCGCCACCCTCCGCCCCCACCGCCACCCTCCGCCCCCCAACGCCACCCTCCGCCCCCACCGCCACCCTCCGCCCCCACCGCCACCCTCCGCCCCCCAACGCCACCCTCTGCCCCACTCCACCTGTTTCCGCTCCTGTCTTCACCCCTCTCCACTCCTCTCCCCCCTCACGAACCATCCGTTCAAGCAACCATCAGTCCCGGAAATTGTCAACGCCCACCTCTCCGTGGCCCGAAGTCTCTTCCGACGCGCGAGTTTTTACTTGGGTTTTTATTTCTTAGCGCATGGGGCTAAGAAGTCTTCCCCCTTGAATATCTTACGGTATATCCGGTCGTGCCGCCAGGAGTCGCATGATCGCCAACACTGCTCGATACAGTCGCTATCAGGCGATTCCTGGCGGCGCGATCGAGAACGACGCGAAATACCGCGAGATATTCCATCGCCGAAGACAAGCCCTCACGCACCAAGAAATAAAAACGCATATATAGCTCGTGGCGTCCCAACAGCTGTCGCGCGCCATGCGTAGCCTCTTGGTCTCGTTCTCCTGTCGGTGCCGCGTCGCCTCGCAACTAGGGATGTGCCATTAACAGCTAAACTGTTATTTCTTAACAGTTAACGTTTAGTAACAGTTACGCAAAATAAGTTATTTCATTTATCGTGTTATTGGCTGTTATCGGTTGATATTCATAGTACTCCACTCTATTGGGCCAAACCCGAACTACTACAAGCTTTCGCAG
Source organism: Acheta domesticus (assembly GCA_031308135.1). Taxonomy (NCBI): domain Eukaryota; kingdom Metazoa; phylum Arthropoda; class Insecta; order Orthoptera; family Gryllidae; genus Acheta; species Acheta domesticus. Next base: position 6,417,223 of record JAHLJT010002406.1, on the reverse strand, counting down.
TAACCATTTTGTACGACAATACTTTCAATGCTGCTAATGAATCGTGATTAACAAGTGTTCAAATTATAGATTCATTAATACATAATTCGTCATTATTGCACATCATGTGCCACAATATTTTTATATTTTATGGTAATACGTATAATACAATAAGAAGTTTATCCTTGAAATTAAATCCGTCCAAAATGTTAATGTTAACTTCTTTCTGTCCCATTACAGCTTATGTAAGATCCACTAATATTTCCCTAAGTCTGATAGAGTACAATGAGTTACGGTCAAATATCTCGCATTATAATATTTTATATTCAACAGTCATTACCACTTTAGTTTTAGGTAAGCAAAACACAGTTTCTACTTCTCATTACTTTTGGCACTCGTCACTTCACTATCAACATGTTGCATATTCGAAAGAATATTTGCAATCTGATCACGAATCATTGTTATTTTAGTAATATTCCAGACACATTTGCTACTCATCATATTAACTACTATTCTTCCTTGGCAATTCATCGAGTCTCGTTCATATCAGCTGTTCTCTCTCTCTCTCTCTCTCTCTCTCTCTCTGCCTAAACATGTGTGGGAAAGTAGTGCAGACAACCGCTGTAAGGTAGCTGCACGAGCGTTACGGTGCTACACGTTATTCGTTTTGCCTGGTTTAACTCTTAGAAGTCGCCACAACTGATTTAACTCTTAGCAGACGGCTACTTTATGTTGCTGACCATGGACGTGTTATTTTTCAACTGTTATTAATAACCGTTATTACGAGTCCACTGTTATCCGATAACAGTTATTGACGAAAAGCTGTTAAGCCCATCTCTACTCGCAACGCCTTTTTGCTCTCGTTCACTCCTTGGCAAGCACCAGCGTCGTAATTGCTTCTTGCTGTATTTCTAAGAGAATTAAGCATTCTACTGCCCAACAACATTCAGACTTTGTCTCTGCAGGGCCAATGACGGGAGGAAGGGGTAGGGTTCGATTCCCGACGACGGCAGTGGTCCAATTTTGGGTTAATTCTGTATTTTCGAAAATTTTAGAAAAGCATCATTGCAAAACTATAATATTAATGACGTAATTTTTTCCTAATTTAAATCGGTTCTTAAAAAAATTAGATCATCAAATAAGGTCATGCACAATTTTATAAAATCTGAGTATTTTTCGCTTAATATTTGCTTGAATGTAGCACATTATTTTTGACCCTCAAAAACTGCTCCATTTTTTCTTTGACTTTTTTAGAATAGAACAAAGCACGTTGATAGTAATGGACCAGTTCAATTTTTTAGTGTACCCTCTGGATTTTCAAAGATTACAAACAAAACGAGAAAGTATGTACTGTTGTAGGACTAGTTTCTTTGACGATATTTGAAAGAAACTCTCACTCAGGGAATAGATCTGGAGCTCCATTGAAAAGAAAATTACGATGGTTCCGAATGATTTGCGGGTGAAAGAATAAAATTTATTCATTTAATAAAAATATGTTACGGATGTGGTAGGAACACATTTGAAGCGATGGACTCCACTTTCACCATCCCCTCTGTATTAATGTTAACGCTCGCATCTTACAGGGAAACTCAGTCGGTGCTCCGCCGGGCGGCAGACGGCTCTTCCCCAGTTCTTTTAATGACCGATCACTTGTCCGTCCTGTATTAATCTTTGTGAGTGACGATGCAGTGCCCGCATTGGGCGGGGGATGAGAAGTTGAAATAGTGATGGCAAATTTTACCCAATTCCAAATATATGTTACTGAGTTAGAAACTAGAAAATACTAACAAATTCCTCAAGCAAATGTTTCGAAGGGCCTGCTAACTTCTTGAGATGGTTAAATTGATATCATCTTCGATTTACTAAAATGCGAATTACTTTGTAAATTATAAATCATGATCAAAAATTCTGGTTAAAACACATTTTTGACTTTGAACAGCAGACCCTATTTACATTGATTTTCTTGTTTTCCCGTTCATTTCAATTGGCCTAACCTCTCAAACAGCAACCCACGTGGTTTCAAGCACACGCTGGAGGTCTTGCGCACCGTTTGCTCCTGGGCCACAGAGAGTCCCTAGATACAGAGAGTAGCGCATTCCATTGTTCCACCGACCCCGCCATTTTATGTCCAGTTGTCAGAAGAATTAGAACTGCGTGGTACTCAGTATGTTGGGAACCATGAATATACCCCAAACCAATATTAATATTCTTAAAAATAAAGTGTATTATCTCTCGAAAGCTTTTGACGTTATTGACCATAAGATCTTGCTCTCAAAATTACCTTCGTATGGAATTCGTGGTATTGCCCTAGATTGGATAACTTCTTACCTTAAACATCGGACTCAAAGAGTAGAAATACCATACTGGCAGGAAAGGACATTACATACTTATATTTCCAATTCTTTGCCAATTGTGCATGGGGTCCCGCAAGGTTCGATCTTAGGTCCTTTTCTCTTTCTGTTATATGTAAACGATATGCCCTCGTCTATTAAAAATGGAAGAACGGTTCTGTTTGCTGATGACACGAATGTTCTTTGCAAAAAAGAAGCAGTAAATAGTACAATTTCAGAAGTTTCAAATTGGTTTAATAATAACAAATTAATTGTTAACGAAAGAAAAACTGTTTCAATGCATTTTTGCATCTCAAATCGGAAATCGCATGTTCCATTGAAAATGAACAATATGCAATTAGCTGATGTTGAGGCAACAAAAGTTTTAGGTCTTTCAATTCAATCAAACCTCAAATGGAATGTACATATATCAGAATTAAACACTAAATTAAGTTCATTATGCTATGCATTCAGAATTCTTTCAAATTCTGTCAGCCTTCATGCAGCTCGTTGCGTTTATTTTGCAAATGTGCATTCCCGCCTGAGATATGGCATAATATTCTGGGGAAGCTCATCCTGTAGTATTCAGACCTTCAGATTGCAAAAGAAAATTATTCGAATAATGAAAAAATGCCTTCCACGTGATTCCTGCAAGCCTCTTTTCATTGAGCTGGGAATCCTACCATTGCCTTGTCTATTTATTTACGAATCTGTAATATTTGTCAAAAATGACCTACTTGACGGAGGGAACATATTTTCATGCAATATTGATATTTATAATTACAACACACGCCGTAGAAATCACGTGCATCAAGTGTCAGTATCAACAGCTCAGTACAAGAAATCAACATACAATACATGTACGTTACTTTACAACGCATTGCCAGATGACATAAAACAATTATAGTCGGTACACAAATTTAAGTTAAAAGTAAAATCTTTTCTGCTGCAAAACTGTTTCTATACAATTAGAGACTATACTGATCGTGAAATAGAAAAATAATGTTTAATGTAACAAAACAAAGATATATAATGAATTAGTTTATGTTTGCATTGTATACATTTAAAAAAATATTTAATACGCCTGTAACAAGTAATATACATCAGCTTCCGGGTCAATGACCCCCATCTCGATCAGGTTTTTGTCCAGTTTCCCTGATCCATTGAGCAAATGCTGAGATGGCCCCTTGTTTTGCTTCTGGACGTAAATGTAGCTTCACTGTGCGCACGTTTTGTTGAGCACTCCTTTTGCTTGTAGTTCATTTACAGTTGAAATTGATTTTCTATAACTCGGGGAAAAAAAAACATTTTTCAAATATCTTAATTTTTCTAAAATAATTATTTTCAAAATTCATTTTTTCGTTGTTTTTTTAATAAAATTCTGGCCTTCAAGAAAATGTGCGCAGAGAAATTTCTTTCCCCACACGTCATATACAGTTTTTTACTGTTTTTTGACAAATAAATAAATAAATAAATAAAAATCTCCATTACGTCACCAATGGTTATCATTTCTGTTCAACTTCTCAATTCTGCTCGATGGGGCTATCGGGTGGGAGGATATTAAATGGCGGCGGTTGCGCTACTCTCTGTATCGGGCGTATGTAAAATGGGGACCAAGTAATCCCTTCATCTTATCTCGTGAAACTTACTTCTTAATCCTATATGTAAAATGAGGACCAAACCATCTCAGGTAAGAAACGGACTGAGGAGGCATGAAGTGCAGGTAGGCGCCGTGAAGTGAAGAGGGCCGCCGCCGCTCTGCTGGTCAGCATTCGCTTATGCCTTTCCCTTCAGTTGCCAGGCGGAGATTCTTCGAGAGGTCCAGAGATGGCAATAGTCTCATTTGCTTTTCGAGCTTTGAAGTAACAACACAGTTTATGTTTCTTCAAAGATGGAAGTGAATCCTTGTGTTACGCAGAAAGGGAAAGAACTGGTGATAGACGAATTTTTTGATGATGGTATTTGATAGATAAATTGTTTGATTTCTATCCTACGTCGTTAATATTTACATTAGCGGCGATTTGTTCACATAATTACATTTATGAGTATATGTGCTTTAAATAATGCCAAGTAATGTTTCTCGAAAACTCAACCGTTTTCTATGAAAACTAGCTCAAAATTCCGCATTTTCAGAAACGCTCAAACGGCATTTTTCTCATAAATGGCTCCAAATGTTTTCTTCAAACATTTCAGACGGATAGTGCCAATTGCGCTCTTTGATATGACGTAAAGTTTATTTTTTTTCAAAAATTAGACAAATGTATTTTTTAAGATCTCTAACATCGTTAATAAGCACTTTTCCACTAATTTGTAAGCACTATTTTATTTGTGAGTTAGTGCTTCAAATGACTTTCAATGAAGTTTTTCGAAAACTCAAAGCTTTTCTGTGAAAAAGAGATTCAAATTTCGAATTTTACAGTAGCGCTGAAACGCAATTTTCTTAAAAACAGCTCCACATTTTTCAAAGAAAATTGACATTTAAGAGGAAGTTTTACCGTTCTTTAATGTTCTTAGAATAAAATTTTCGTTCCACTACTAGTAAACCAAAAAACTAAGAAAATGTAAAAAAAAGTATACTTTCGGCGGCGATAGATGGCAGCTAGCAGGAGTATGTGGCAAGTCCATTGGCAGATCTGCCGATTTCGGAATAGCTGAAGACAAATATCCTGGTAAAGAAGAGTGTGATCCAATAGTTTAAAAGCTGAGTTCTCTTGAACTCCAGAAGAAGCCTGGATTACATCAGTAACGTATCCAACGGCTTGATTTGTTCATGGGAACTGGTTTCGATCACATTTTTTATGTTCCAATTTCCAATTACAACTAAAACGATACCGATACCACTTATATTTTCATTGAAAATAATATAATTGTTAGAATTAAAAACAAAACTTCTATCTTTAACTTCAACTTTATTCGTCTACATTTTAATAATTCTATTAAATAAAATATTTAATACTCACGTAGTCGAATATATACGTACACGAAGAATATATTTTTCAACAAAGTTCAATAATTCAACAGTCACTACAAGTACTCATGAGCACTAAAATCAGTTTGAAAACGCATACATATTTTCGATTAAGTTCATGTGAATTAGATGTTTGACGATTCATAAATGAAACTTTCTTGGAATTGTCGAAGCTTCAGTCACGGACTTCCCTGAAGGGTCTTTTCCGTACTGTAATCTAATTTGCAGGTGTTATTATACAATATTGAGCACTATGCTTCATATGAAAGGATTCATTCTCGTTTAATATTAGCCATAAACAATCTACGCACAAAATAAAATACAGGGAATCCCAACAAGTCAGTACAGATTGTTGCCAGTCGCTACAATTATCAGCATTTCATTATAATACATTACTTTAAAAGAATTCGTCACAGAGTAAGTAATGAAAGATTTCGTGCTCATTTCAATCGGTCCGAATCGTAGGAGCGAAAAAAATTTGAGATGGTTCAAACTTTTACAATATATCATTATTATTGTTATTGTTATTATTATTATTATAATTCCCCTTAATCACGGCTAAATATGCATTATTATTATTATTATTATTATTATTATTATTATTATTATTTATTGTGAAATTTTGCTGCCTGGAGCCGGCCGCCCCTGCGGCCTCCACTATGCTACGCCAGTGGTCACCTTTCACTTTTGGATTTCCAGCCCTGAGGAAGGCCACGACAAGATGATCGAAACGTCGGCAACACAGCCTTCGACGCGGCGTCACCCGGACAGCCAAAATCATCCACATGACTCCGGCTGCGGAAGCCTACGACTTTACCTTTCACTTTTACCTGGAAAACCAGGTAGTCGGTCCTCATTTTACGTATACCCTTCTCTGGGTCGGTCCCCATTTTACATATGGGCTTAACTCTTATTGTCCTTCCGGTCCCCATTTTACATACACTGTATCTAGGGACTCTACCGGTGACTAGAGTTCCTAAATGCAGAGAGTAGCGCATTCCATTCTTCCACCGACCCCGTCATTTATGTCCAGTTGTTAGGAGAATTGGAACTGTGGTATTCTCTGGGTTGAGAACCATGAACCTATCTCAAACCAACGTCAATTTTCTTAAAATTCTCCATAATATCACCAATTGTTATCGTTTCTTCTCAACTTCTCAATTCTGCTTGATGGGGCTATCGGATGATAGGATGTTAAATGGCGGCGGTTGCGCTACTTCCTGTATCCAGGGACTCTAGGGCCACCCGCAGCGAAGCGTTCACGCCGTCCTGAAGGCGTCCGCAGGTGCGGCCGGAATAGTTGCAGCGCTGCGCTTGGCACCGCGTGTCGTAACGCGACCTCAGATATGAGGAGGAGGTAATTCCGAGACGTGACTCACGACACGAAAGAAAGAGATGAATAACAGGGCGAGGAATAAGAGGGCACGGGATGCCTTCGTAGAAAAAGTAATTTGGCATGATAACAACCATAACAACACTGAAGAATAGATGACAGTGTCACAACACGTTGCGTTATTTTTAAAAGTATTCGTCACTTTCTGTTAAAGTGAAAATAGAACCTGTTAGCATTGCCTGTAAGAGAAGTACTAATCACTACATTAGTCTTTGGCTTTCGTCTACGAGGAAAAGAAATACAAAAACACTTACTAAATAACATTATAACAATAATTATTAAATTAATCAAATAGATGGAGGTGTAAGAACAATGTTTGACAACATAAACAAATATAAGTTATTTTTTTCTGTTTACAACGATCATTTCCAATTACAGAAAAGTGTATTAATTATTATATATTTATTTTCAATAAAAGACGTCACTTCATTATAAGTCTCAGCCAACGCAAAATAAGTTATAAAATATAATGAAGAAGCGTCAGTGAAATACGAAGCAATATTCGTCTTGGAATGCCGCGATTTTAAACATGAAACCCTAATGTTATGTTTTTAAAGAGACTCGGCGATTATCCGCGAAAGAATTTCAAACAAAGTTAAACAAGCGAAAAGCTTCCAAGAAGATCAATACATCGCCACCCACTTGTTTTGTGAACACTGACGAGTCATCAGGCAGAAGCTACGTAATAAACGTGTCAGAGGAGCAGTGGGATAACCGTCGTTAAATCACGTTCTCAAAATATAACTGACCCACCTGGAAATAAATATGTGTCAAACTAATGGGAGATAAAGGAAATCTCTACGACTGCTCCAGAATGTATACATTTCTGCACGTTATCGGATGCAGTAATGATGCCGATTCCACAAGCCGTGCGAGAATATTATTCTTACACGGCCGTCGACCAATCACATTCGTCTTAGTTCATTACACCACCACAGAGGGTTCTCGCTGTCGCCTACAGAGGCGCTGCGTGCTCTGCCGCGGCTGGTCGCAACTGTCGTTAGACAGGTGAGCCACGAAAGTAGCAGTATGCGAGTTGGTGTTGATGTTAAGGTGCCCATTCAATATTTTTAAAACATCAGTTTTAAAGTCGTAGAGAAAGTATAGTCTTCTACTCGCGTAGGATGGCTATTATTCACTCGTTGAAATTCCGACACTCGCTCCTACGTCGCTTGTGTCGTAAACATCAACTCGTGAATAATAGCTATCACTCTACGCTGGTTGAAGAATATACTATGAAAACATGGCGCGATTTTAAAATGTATCAAAAAGAGGATGGCTTAATGGACTTAGCATGAATTTATTTGCGAACTTGCTACTTTTCTGGGAAACGAGAATAAACAAAATAGTAGAGATCATATGATACTTTAAAACTAAAAAAAAAATATAATCGTAAAGGAAGGCAAATTGACTAGTGGTCCCTTCAGTAAAATTAAAGAAAAATTTGTAGCACAGAATAGTTTGAATTCTGAATTTTATTATTGAACGATCTTTATAAATATTAATAAAATGATAATGTTCATGAAATATTTCACTTAGAATTATATTCTCTTATCTATATGTTCTCTTTTATTTTCAATAATATGAAAAGTGGATACTGGAGCTTTAATTAGTCTCATCACTCACAGGGTAAGTGGCGAACCTAATAAAATACCACCAACACTATATGTATGTATGTATGTATGTATGTATGTATGTATGTGTGTGTCTATGTATGTACTTGGTGCGGCAGCCCGTGAACGGGCTCAGGCCTACCTGCAGTGTCCCTGCCTCGCGGCCATGGGTTAAGGGTGTACATGTGGTTAGCACGTAGACATCCCACGCCGTATTCCGAACTTTTCAACCTGAGAAGTGAATTTTCTCATTATCACACAGCATCATATATTGAGATATTGCAAGGAAAACGCACACTATAGTATTGCCTCGACCGGAAATCGAATCCGGGGCCGCGTAGTGGAAACAGCACGCTGACCAAGAGCTAGCCGCGAGGCTAACACTACCTCTAGTAACTGGAAGTTAGAGGCATCACTTATTTGCTCTTTTTGAAGTGCATTTGAACATTGCATCTGAACCAATGACATAGCATCAGGGGTCACTGACATGCTGAGCACTCCGTATATAATATTAATTAAGAACCCTAAATACTGTATTGATAATCTTACAAGTGGTCCGTTGAGCGAAACACGTTGTATTAATTTTAAATTGATTTCCTATAATTGAATTCGGCGGGTTGTTGAAGCTGGCCTGTGATTGATTGGAAGCGAAAATGCTTCTAGCGTCTGCCGCGAGATTGCGACGAGCAATGACGCATGTGCAGATGGCGAGGTTCCCCTCTTCCCTCTTCACCCCTGGCCCAGAGAAACCCGACAGCTTTACGCTAGCATCCACTGCGGAAAGAAACTCGTTTGTGCACGAGAGCGCAGCACACTTCAGGCTGTCAAGAAATATTCTCTCTCTCTCCCTCTCTCTCTCTCTCATTCACTCGGGAGTCCCCGCTTGTTCATGGATACAAACTGTAGAAATAGTGCCTGTATACTATTCTTAATTAACATCAAAGAAATTGAATTATCCCTTAAATAGATTACATATTATTTTAGTGTGCAATGTATAAATTAACAAATGGTCTCATTGCCATTCGCGTGCAAGAATTAAAGCTGAGCCATTGTATAATTTGCTTTCAAGACATCGGCAGCCCTGACTGCTGCGAGGATTTTGTGGGAAGCGCCTACACCGCCGCGCCGTAAGCAATCGAGATCGTGGATGTATACTTGGATTTTTCTTTCTTGGCGCACAGGGGGGTGTCAATAAAATGGAGTATCTCACGGTATTTTGTGTCGTTCTCCTTTGTGCCGCCAGCAGTCGCATGATCGCCAGGACTGCTCGATACAGTCGCAATCATGCGACTCCTATCGGCACAACCGAGAACGACACGAAATACTGTGAGTTATTCCAGTGTGTCTGCCTTGCGTTGCGTTCGCCTGTTAGATGAAGTAGTTGTTAGTGACATTTTGTGTGTTATTGTTGAGCATCCCCAAACGTACGAGACACGCTACGCCACTGATCTAAACATCAAATAGGTTCTACGCTTCTTGTAATTCGCACATCAACTTTCGTATAAGATTTATATTCTCTGATTTCTCTCTTATTTTCACCTCATTTCCCCATATTCTTGTTTGAATTTGTGCGTTGTATCTTGTGCGTATAGTGCTGTTTTTCTGACTCTGCCTCTCAAGGCCTGTCTTCACAATGGAATATGTCATGGTATTTCGCGTGTTTTTCAGTCGTGCCGCTAGATATCGCGTGATCGCGACCTCATCCAGCAGTGCTTGCGATCTAGCTGCACGACCGAGAAAGACGCGAAATGCCGTGTGATATTCCATCGTGTCCTTAGGGGCTTGTGAGGCAGTTAGAAAAATTGCACTATAAAGTGGGTTACCTGGATCATCTTGCTCTTTTAGAGCTGGTTTTCATCACTTTTTGCATACATCTCCGTAACTATCACTCATAGCGAAAATTATACTCACTATAAAATTAAAGTGGACAAAATTTCATTAAATGTTATAAATATTTGTATTAGAATTAACTCCCTTAGTTATAGGCTTAAAAAGTTGTGATTTTTTTTGTTTAATAATAATAATAATAAAGATAAAAATAATAATAATAATAAACACAAAAAAAAGTTAAAGAAATCGTGGAGAGACAAACCACTCCACGGACAATATCTGAAACGAATGGACAAGGTGCAGATCAATAAAGATCAATCATTTATGTGGCTTAAAAGGGGAAGAATGAAGCCAGAATCGGAAGCACTTGTAACAACTGCCCAAGATCAGGCCTTGAGAACACGACATTATGATAAAGCGGTTCTCAAAATTTCCCAAGATGATAAATGCCGCATTTGTCAGGAACACGTAGAAACCATTGATCATATTGTCTCAGCTTGTCCAATCCTAGCAAAGACCGTGGTCAATCTTACAAGGAAGGGCAGAAGCCTCCGCCGCCTTTCCTCCCCTCTCTCCCGTCCTCCGACCACCCTGCACGCGGTCGGGTCCCGGCCGGCCTGCGGAAGGCCGACTCGCTCGCTCCCACGCTACGCACAAGGGCGCGCCCAGATGCGGCCACCGCCGATTGCCGATTTATGATCCACTTTACAAAGAAAGATAGGGAAGCCGCCCCCGCTTTCTCTAACCGCCTCCGAACACCGCGACCCGGCCGCGCCAGGCCCGGTCGCTCTTTGACACGACGCTACACACACACAGACGCACTCTCACGCAGCCCCCACCGTTCTCAGCCGCCGAAAGGCACTTATCTTCTGTCCGCCGTGCCGGGCACAAGCGGGTTCGTGCAGCCAAACTATCTTTGTCGCGTTCGCAAGTGAACGAAAACTATATAGGCACGAACACTCTAACCTTTCAATCAACTGATCCGCTGATCGTAATCCAGTATTGTGCCGTTCTGATACGGCCGCCAACTTTGTGGTGCGCACGCGTAAATACTATCGTAATCCAGTATTGTGCCGTTCTGATACGGCCGCCAACTTTGTGGTGCGCACGCGTAAATACTATCGTAATCCAGTATTGTGCCGTTCTGATACGGCCGCCAACTTTGTGGTGCGCACGGCCTATACCAAAATCTAAAACCAGCAGTGCCGGCGACATTCCGCAACTTAATTATGTCGCGCGCGCTTCCTGCGCTATTCGATTAACTACACCGTTCCTGCACGGGCCGCAGTCGGGGACAACGCAGAGTGTTCTACAGGGAACTGCCAGATCTCCGAGTGCACCATCAGGACTGCCAAATCATCTATTAACGACGACCGAGTCTACGGAGACTAGCCGCCTGACGTCTCTTCACATGGTTGGACATCTACCTGCAGCCAACAGATGAGTGCCCTAATTCACAAAAGCATTGCTATGACATTACTAAATTTCTCACGGCAATTTTAATATAGATTTATTTCAACCTAAATTCATTTCAAACTTCAAATTACTTGTTATCAACTTCAATCATTAATTATCATTCTACAGCTTATGTAAATGTTAACTACCAAATCTATTCACAATGGGCAAAACTTTGCTCAGCTAAACCAATTGTATAGTGTACATAGTCATAAGGCAATCATTCATCTTCATTTAGGTTAAGATAATCTTAAGTTCATGTATTGTTTTGCTGCAAAATACAATAAGTGAAAATCACAAACTATTTACTGATCTACCAGACCCCACTAGCTCCTCCGCCTGCAACCAGGCCCGCTGCGCAGAACAGCTGCACAGGACAATCATTTGGTCGCCTCCGGGCCGAATATGAGCTCTACGTACTTCCCCTTTAATCCACTTTGTTGCCTACATCAAGGACATAAACTTGGTTCACTTCTTCTCATTTAAATAATTCTCATTGGTCCTCCATCATTACCGGGCAAGTGATTTTCACACTCTGTATAATTTTAAAATTCATTAATTATAAGTCTACTGAACCAAAAGATGCAAAACAAAACATGAACAAATTCTCAAGGGTTATTTATGTGTCTACTATTCAGCAAACATCAAGTGTTTATTCCAATCTAGTGTTGTTTAAATGTGTATAAATGCCAATTTCAGCAAAGTGTAAAGTGTCGGTGAACTGTGAAGTGTTAGTACTATTTGTGTGTTAGTTACAAGTCAACTTACGGTTGCTGTGAGCAATTTAGCTAATTCATTTCTAAAAAGTTTTGCAAATTTTCAAGTACTCCTCCCCGGAGTGCCCACCGGGGGCAGCAAATCCATTTTTATCAAACGATCATAGGCAGGCAAGATGTCAAACGCAGAACGTAGAACTCTTAACAAACAATTGTCAGCTCGCGATTTCGCGCTACGTCAATTCAAAGCTTACGGTGAAAGAATTCAAACTCATGAAATAATTGATTCACTATCTTACAAGCAACTTGTTGAAAACAAACAAACTTTGAATCACTATTGGAATCAATATCGGTCAGCACTAGAGGCATTAGGCCCAAATGATGATACTCAACTAGATGACTTATTTCAAATAGAGGAAGACAAAAATAGAATAATTGCACAAATTCAAATAAAACTAGAATCATCTCCATTTTCACCTCAAAATGTAAATAATTCATCGACCCATGCAGTCATCGCAATCTAATCCTCTTTGTATAAATGTAAATAATGATACTAATAACATTAGATTACCAACCTTACCAGCTCCAACCTTTAATGGAAAATTCTCCGAATGGGAATTTTTTAGAGACTTGTTTACAAGCATTGTGGTTGAAAATGCCCATTTAACTGGCGTTTGAAAAATTTCATTATCTCGCCCAAAGTTTGAAAAATGAAGCGCGCTCAGTAATTCAAAACTTAACAAATACTGCTGAAAATTTTCAAGTAGCTTGGTCCTTGTTATGCCAAAGATACAATAATCCTAGACAGTTAGCTTCAAGCTACATCAACAACTTAGAAACTCCTCCTGAAATCAAAAGGTCACACCCTCAGTCGATTAGAAACTTCATAGATCATTATATGGCCAACATCAAGGCACTCAAGGCTTTGAAACTCACAGTATCCACACTAGATCTAATTATTCTGCACAGAATACTCGCTCATTGCCCTAGCGATATTGTCAAAGAATGGGAGCGACATTCTGCTTCAAGTGAAGCCCCATCTTTAGAATCAATGTATGATTTTTTGGAAAAAAACCTATCGTATTGAAGAAAGTTGTCAAAGCAATCCCGTTTTAAATCATGCCACCTCTCATCAAACCTCCAATCAAAATTCTAATAAAAATGATTCTATGCAAGCTCTCTCATGTCCAATTGTAAAGAACCACACACAATCTTTAAATGTCAAAAAATTAAAGCCATGAACCCAGCTGAGAGATTAACTCACTTTAAGACAAATAAACTGTGCTTTAATTGTTGTAAAGTAAATGTTCGAGGTCACAAATGCAGTGAGAAAACATGTCTAGAATGCGCACAAAGGCATCACACCCTATTACATCATAGCTTTGTAAAGAAAGTAACTAATACAAACTTAACGATTGCGAATCCTAATCAGAGGAGTAAAAACTCACTAATTGTCAACAACTCAGACCCTCAGATGAATGAAACTTCTAATTTAACACTCAATGCCCCAGAGTTTCACCCATCCAGGGTTAATAATTCAGGAAATCCCTTGCATTCCACCCAATTTGCGGCACAATCATCGAGTAATACCATAGTGAATGCAACTTCTTGCCGAACAAATGATGAATTGCAACCCGTATTACTCCCCACAGCCATTATAAGAATTGCAGATAACAAAGGAAATTTTATTCAAGCTAGAGCATTATTAGATTCAGGGAGTAACTGCAATCTAATTTCTGAAAACATAGCCAGCAAATTATGCCTTCCTACTAAATATTCAAATATCAATATTAAGGCTATTTGTCATAGTAATTTTCCCGCTAGTATAACTCTTACTGCCACAATAGCTTCAAATTACTCAAATTGGAAGGCAGTAGAAACCTACATTGTTGTCCCTCAAATCACAGCCAACATTCCCACAGCTCAAATTGATGTTCAAGATTGGCAAATTCCTACAAATTTAAACCTAGCTGATCCAGATTTTAATCAGTCTAAACCAATTGATATTCTACTTGGTGCTGGATTAACTTCAAAAAATCATTCTACCCGGCATATTGAATGTTAATACTAACTTCCCTATCTTACAAAACAGTGTTTTGGGATGGACCATAAGTGGATGCTATCCAGCCTCAAATGCCTATGCTCAGACTCAAACCACTTTAAGTAATTTTATCAATGCAAAATCAGAGGAGGATCATTCATTAGAAAGATTCTGGCAGTTAGAAGAAATCACCCCCCTTCAGAACTTTACTTCAGAAGAATTATTCTGCATAAACCACTTTAAAACACCACCACTAGGACTCCAGATGGAAGATACGTCACTAAGCTTCCGAGGAAAGCAAGTGTAGATATTCTAGGCGAATCTAGATCGCAAGCTATCCAAAGATTTTATTCCATTGAAGCACGCATGTCACGTGATCCAGATTACAAATCATCTTATCAAAGCTTCATGCAAGAATATGTTCAATTAGGACATATGTCACCGTCCCCTAGGCCACCCCCCAATGTGCCTACTTATTATGTACCTCATCATGCAATCATCAATAGGGATTCGTCAACCACAAAAACGAGAGTAGTATTTGATGCTAGTGCAAAAACTAGTACAGGAATTTCATTAAATCAAATTTTATGTGTCGGACCTAATGTACAGCCAGACTTATTTAACATACTTCTCAATTTTCGAACCTGGCCTGTTGCTTACGTAGCTGACATTGAGAAAATGTACCGCCAAGTTTTGCTAGACCAAAATGATAGGGATCTCTTAAGGATCATTTGGAGAGACAACCCTCAACTTCCTTTACAAGAATTCACGCTAAATACTGTAACATACGGTACGGCACCTGCGGCTTTTCTCGCCATTCAGGCACTTAATCAATTAGCTGATGATGAAGTCCCCCACAATGATCAATTTAAGAACATGTACAATCATCCTTTTACGTAGACAACTTAGCTCATGGTAATAATTCTACACACGAAGCCATCACTCAAGTTGAGCAAATTACTCAATTGTTATTGAAAGGAGGCTTTCCCCTTAGAAAGTGGATGTCAAATTCCCCTGATCTAATGAAGACTATTCCCGCTCATCTTCATGAAGAAAAGCATGAAAAACAACTTATTGAGTCTGTAGATTCTCATATCAGTACCCTAGGATTAGCTTGGAATACAAACAAAGATGTTTTGTTCCTGACTTACAGCGGTCCTCAAGCACAATCGAAGCTCACTAAAAGACAAGCTCTATCATGTATTGCTAAAATATACGACCCCCTAGGCCTGTTTGCGCCAGTCACTATATCGGCAAAAATCTTTCTTCAAAACACCTGGCGTCAAAATCTAGGTTGGGACACTGAACTACCTGTTGACTTATCTAATCAATGGCAAGAAATTGCAACTCAATTGCAGAATCTTAATTCTATTCAAGTTACTCGTTGTGTACGCCCCTCACCCATTGTAGCTAATGTAGAAATACATGGCTTCTGTGATGCATCTTTGCATGCATACTGCGCAAATCTGTACTTAGTAACTACTGATCAAACAGGAACTATCAATTCACATTTATTGTGTGCCAAGACCAGAGTAGCTCCAATCAAAGAACGTCCAATCTGTCATCTAGAGTTATGCGCAGCCCAATTACTTAGCAGATTACTTATGAAAATAATTCCCTCCCTACCATTGCAAATTAATGAAGTGCATTTGTACACTGATTCCACGACAGTGTGTGCGTGGTTGAAAACTGTCGCTCAAAAGAGAGTCCCGTTTGTAACCGCTAGGGTTACAGAAATTCAAGAGAACACACGTAATTATTCATGGCATCATGTAGGAACAAGATCAAACCCAGCTGACCTTGCCACAAGAGGAATTACGACAGCACAACTGAAAGACTCAAAAATGTGGTGGCATGGTCCTTGCTTTATTCAAACAAATCCCAACAAGCGAATTGTCTTAATTTAGTTACTACTTTTCAACCTAACTTTGAAATTTTAAAACTGCTCTCAAATTATTTACTTCTTCACCATCCCAAGCAACTAGAATTATTAATTGAAAACTCATCCTCATTCATGAAAACTTTAAGATCAACGATATGTTTATATCAATTTCTGTTAAAGCTCAGATTTAAATCCAATGAAAATGCATTTACTCTCATTCAGCTACAACATGAAGCTGAAAGGCTATTAATCAGATTAGTACAGGCAAAAACCTATAAATCAGAAATAAGGTCTCTACAGGACAAAAAACCCATTTCTCCCACTAGTAAGATTTTCAATTTCTGTCCAACTCTTCAACATGATGACATTCTGAGAATAGGAGGGAGAATCAGTCAATCTAAATTACCATTTGAGGCAAAATTTCAAGCCATTCTCCCACCTAACCACCCACTAACCAGTCAAATAATTCGTCACACCCACTTAAGATTACTTCATGCAGGTACCCAACAGGTGATGACGGCAATCAGACAAAGGTATTGGATTGCATCACTCAGACGCAATGTTAAGAACTCAGTTCGAAAATGTATACCTTGCTTCAAACAGAAAAGGGACGTAGCCCAACAAATCATGGGTCCGTTACCCCAAACCAGAGTGACCCCATCTCCACCCTTTCAACATTGCGGAGTTGACTATGCAGGACCCTACAACATCAAATACGGGAACCCTCGATCTAAAGCCCTTACCAAAATTTATTTAGCATTTTTTGTATGCTTTACTACCAAAGCAGTAAGCATAGAAATAGTCACTTCCCTAACTTCTATCGCCTTTCTAGCCGCCTTCCGACGATTTGTAAGTCGTCGCGGAATCCCCAGTCATATTTACTCCGACAACGCAACCACATTTAAAGGCGCTGACAATGAACTTAGAGAATTGTCAACTCTACTCTCCAATCCCATCTTTCAAAACAATGTAAGGAGACAAACTCAAAAACTAGAGACCAATTGGCACTATATTCCGGCTCGAAGCCCAAACTTTGGCGGATTATGGGAATCCACCATTAAATCATTCAAAAGAATTTTCCGCACAATCATGCCTAAATCCCCCTTGACTTATGAAGAAATGCTAACTATTGTCGCGGAAATCGAAGCTATCTTAAACTCTCACCCATTACTACCCACTTCAGAAGATCCTGAAGATCTTAATTACATCTCACCAGCTCATTTCTTAATTCAACGATCATTGACCACCCTCCCTAATGCCCAAGGAGAAACAATTGTAGACACTTCAACTAGGTGGAAAAGAACTCAACAAATCCTCAATATTCTGTGGAAAAAATGGTCGAGTGACTATTTGCAATCTCTGCAACAAAGAGCAAAATGGCATTCCTCAACTCCTAATCTTAAAATTGGTATGTTAGTACTCATTAAGGATATTAATACCTCACCTTCTATGTGGCCAACGGCTCGTATCACCCAGGTTTTCCCTGGGAGAGACAACAAAATTCGTGTGGTAGAACTCCAAACCTCAAAGGGTCGTTATAAAAGGTCAATTCATTGCATATGCCCCTTCCCAACTGACAACTAAAATCAGATATCAAATTCTGTCAGCTTAATCAAAATTGCTAATTAGCACTTCATTTTGTCGACTCTACTTGTTCCCTCTTCATGAACTCAACTCCAATAAGATTGACCATCATTTTCTATTTTGATTTCCTCCAACCGGCAACTCAAAACGGGGGCAGTTTATGGTCAATCTTACAAGGAAGGGCAGAAGCCTCCGCCGCCTTTCCTCCCCTCTCTCCCGTCCTCCGACCACCCTGCACGCGGTCGGGTCCCGGCCGGCCTGCGGAAGGCCGACTCGCTCGCTCCCACGCTACGCACAAGGGCGCGCCCAGATGCGGCCACCGCCGATTGCCGATTTATGATCCACTTACAAAGAAAGATAGGGAAGCCGCCCCCGCTTTCTCTAACCGCCTCCGAACACCGCGACCCGGCCGCGCCAGGCCCGGTCGCTCTTTGACACGACGCTACACACACACAGACGCACTCTCACGCAGCCCCCACCGTTCTCAGCCGCCGAAAGGCACTTATCTTCTGTCCGCCGTGCCGGGCACAAGCGGG
This sequence comes from Acheta domesticus, assembly GCA_031308135.1. Lineage (NCBI taxonomy): Eukaryota > Metazoa > Arthropoda > Insecta > Orthoptera > Gryllidae > Acheta > Acheta domesticus. The sequence continues at coordinate 6,398,896 of JAHLJT010002406.1, read as the reverse complement.
TTCGTGCAGCCAAACTATCTTTGTCGCGTTCGCAAGTGAACGAAAACTATATAGGCACGAACACTCTAACCTTTCAATCAACTGATCCGCTGATCGTAATCCAGTATTGTGCCGTTCTGATACGGCCGCCAACTTTGTGGTGCGCACGCGTAAATACTATCGTAATCCAGTATTGTGCCGTTCTGATACGGCCGCCAACTTTGTGGTGCGCACGCGTAAATACTATCGTAATCCAGTATTGTGCCGTTCTGATACGGCCGCCAACTTTGTGGTGCGCACGGCCTATACCAAAATCTAAAACCAGCAGTGCCGGCGACATTCCGCAACTTAATTATGTCGCGCGCGCTTCCTGCGCTATTCGATTAACTACACCGTTCCTGCACGGGCCGCAGTCGGGGACAACGCAGAGTGTTCTACAGGGAACTGCCAGATCTCCGAGTGCACCATCAGGACTGCCAAATCATCTATTAACGACGACCGAGTCTACGGAGACTAGCCGCCTGACGTCTCTTCACATGGTTGGACATCTACCTGCAGCCAACAGATGAGTGCCCTAATTCACAAAAGCATTGCTATGACATTACTAAATTTCTCACGGCAATTTTAATATAGATTTATTTCAACCTAAATTCATTTCAAACTTCAAATTACTTGTTATCAACTTCAATCATTAATTATCATTCTACAGCTTATGTAAATGTTAACTACCAAATCTATTCACAATGGGCAAAACTTTGCTCAGCTAAACCAATTGTATAGTGTACATAGTCATAAGGCAATCATTCATCTTCATTTAGGTTAAGATAATCTTAAGTTCATGTATTGTTTTGCTGCAAAATACAATAAGTGAAAATCACAAACTATTTACTGATCTACCAGACCCCACTAGCTCCTCCGCCTGCAACCAGGCCCGCTGCGCAGAACAGCTGCACAGGATAATCAGACCGAATACTTGAAAAGACACGACAGGGTGTGTAGCTACCTCCACTGGCAGATCTATACCGCCCTCGAAGTTCCTAACACATGCCCCAAGTGGTACGAACACTCACCGAAACCGGTGACGTCTGTTGGATTGTGTACGATATTGTACGACCAACAAATTCAAAACTGATCGCACGATAGCGGCAAACAAACCGGATATAGTCATCCGGGATTTGGAGAACAAATCGTGTTTACTTATCGATGTTGCTGTACCTTGCGATCAAAACGTCGTTACCAAGGAGGCAGAGGAACGTCTTAAATACAAGAATTTGGAAATCGAGATCAGCCGAATGTGGGGCGTAAAAGCACAGGTCGTCCCGATAGTTATCGGAGCTCTGGAATTTGTTCCGCAAAATTTGTGTAAGAACTTGTCTAAACTTCCCAGTCTTTTGAATTACCTGGAAGTGCAAGAAATTGCTTTATTTGGAACAGCCCACATTTTGCGCAAAGTATTGTAGAAGCACCGACAGTCACCGGATGTGCTCCTTAGGTAGCTGGTTGCAACCTGGAGTAGATTTTATATTCAGCCGAATCATAACATCTTTAGTCGTGATGTAATGGAAAAATAATAATAATAATAATAATAATAATAATAATAATAATAATAAATGATGTTCTCATTTTCAACGCAAGAAATTCATTTAATTTTTGTTCAAAATTTATCAACGATCTGAATTTACCTACTTTGCTCAAAAACAAATATTTAATGTTGTTATGTGGCGACGCCCGTGCAGCAATCAGACTTTTTCCTTGTCGCCAATTTTATGTGGCGATGCCCGCACAGCAACAATACACTCCAAAGTTTATCCTCGTCGCCAAATGTTATGGCGACGGCTGCACAATATCACTTACTCAGAGTTTATCCTCGTCGCCAAATGTTATGTTTGCCAATGAATGAAAGCAAGTCATCTTAATTACTTTTCATTTATTCCTCCAATCATTTTATTACACTACACAATCAACTATACAGGAGTTATTCTCTTCCGGCTGGCATTAACGTCCAAGCCCGGATATCTCTAGTGCGTCACTTAGCACTACTCCTGTTCCACACGCCTGACTGCGCGACTCCGCCGCGTGCAATTCCCGCACGCAATCTCGCCGTGCGTCACTTAGCACGGCGCCTCCAGGCTGGCAGTCGCGACGAATTCTGCACGACTACTGGTGCGACCTCTCTGCGTGTGTTTCTCTCCCTGGCTGCAGGCTCTCTCCCAGCGACTCCGCTGCGCTGCTTCTCTGCTGTGACTCGGTGATTCTCAGACCGCTACCGCGTTACTGCCGTGGCCGCCACCTGCTCCCGCCTAAATAGGGGCGGCGCGGCACGGGTTAGCCTCGCCTCGAGGCTTACCCGCTCGCTGACCAGCGTTCCGCGCGAGCGGGTTCCGTGGCGCACGGCGTACAGCTGCGCGCGCGCCAGCTTCAAATGCTGAACACAGCAAATGTCTTTATCAAATCTCATTTGCCGACACGTGAATATCCGAGATTATTGGGGCCCAGATTACCATGAAATTAAAAAACTTAAATAATCCATTGATCATTTGCGAAAGGATCGTTTTTTAAAACAGCTAAAAAACACTGTAAAATACAAAATACATAAAACAAGTTAGAGAGAATAAACAAGTTTACCGGAGTCACAACTTTTAAAGAGAATTAACAAGTTTACTGGAGTCACAGATAGGCGGCAGAGTGTGGCAATGACAAACGACAAATTGATTGATTGTCGAGGGAATCCAATGATTATGCAATTGGGAAAAGTCGCAAATTCTTGGAATTGTTGGTGGCATCGATGGGTTGCCAATGAATTATTTTGTTGCTTTCTCTTAATTACCTCAGTTAATCGGGACTCGGATAATTGCATATTCTTTGCAATATCTAATGTAGTGTCAGTTACAATTTTTATAAATACCCTGGGATACGGTTTCTTGCAAACACTGATTCCATTATATAATGGAATGTTTTCCATATTTCATGTGCATTGCAAGAATGCAATAGTTCCCGTATTGTGCATATTTTATTGTTTGTGTGATTTGTGCTGAGAATTCCATCTGCAGATGTTAAAGCTCCTCTTTGAAAACCTGTACATAAACAGACTCTTTTTGCAGCTGATTTAAGAAAAGGATCTTCAGAGTGTCAACCATCAACATTACAAGGTTTCTTCTCTCTACAATTTACTGCCCTTCTGTTTGATTTCCACTTTATGTGGGCGGCACTTTCTGTGAAATGATTAATTAATTTCATCAAAACATTAAAATAACAATACATCTACGCAGCAGACTTTTAAAAAGTTTTAAATGAAGATACTGAACGGGGAGACAAGCGGGGCGAAGAAGTGTAGAGTAGAATCATTGTCAGTGATTTTGTGACAGCTGTTACAATGTATCATAACAGCTGCAAGCTGTTCTTTTCAACTAAACAAGTCACAGGTGCAAAAAAGGAAGCCTTTTTGATGATTACATTTTGCTTGATATGGAGATTTATAATGTTCTCAATGAGAATGATGATCGTCAGTTTTTCTTGGATTATCTAATGAATGCAATCAAAGGGGAAAATCCAACACAAAGACAGGTCACAGCAAAGCTTTTGCAAACTTTGCTGGCCACATAGGAGTCACCCAAATGCGTAATAAAAATGTGTGATATATTTTTGAGATGTAGCTGGCAAAAGTTTGAGTGAATCGTTACATGACTCGAGTTCGAGCTATCGTACTAGAGAATATGAGCACTTAAGAACGTTTTGAATTGCTGCTGCTGTAATGTGATCAAAAGTACAGTCTCAAGTAGGAGGTGATACTGTACTCTCATTGTGCGATGCGGAGTTGACAAAACAGCATTTAACAAAAAAGTAGTTATGTAGGCTAACACATTGAGTCGTTAATAATAATTTTAATAACATTAGCAAACAGAAACATATTCCTTCTTGAATTACAAAAACTGAGTTTTCGAAATACATTATTTCATTCCGAAATCAACGGATTGAATATCACCATGAAAGGAAAATCACAGAAAAGGTAAATGTAAATCACAGAAAGGAAAATATCACAGGAAAGGTAAATCACAGATTTTGAAATTGCTTGAAAAAGATGACAACATCAAAGCCATTGCAGACAATTTCATGATCCCTCATCAACGCGTGAGGCAGGATCAGGAGTCAGTGAGCAAATATTTTCAGAAATGTGTCACGTTAAAAAACTTGAACAGACTTTGGTTCTCCGCTTCCTTGAACCCTGAAAATGTGCTACGAAATTATTTCCATCTTTGCCTCCAACCAGAAATCTGCCTTGCTCTTAAAGATTATTGCAAATCTGATTAGGGAATCAAGTGTCACCCGGGGATAAGGTGACCAGATGTCGTTTTTTTGAGTCCCTGTCCCGTATTTTTTTAAGGAAAACGGGGCTGCAAATTTTTTGTGACTAATTGGCATAAAGTGCCGTCAACAAATTTAACATTAAACAGGGTGGTCCATTTATCTTGACAAATGAAAATAACTCGAAAAATATGCAATGTACAAAAAAAAATGTCAAAGGAAAGATATTAAAATCTTCAAGGGGGACATCTATCAGACCTCAAATAAAACTTTCCCCCTCACCTCTTGAGGGTGAGGTGGGAGCCAACTTTGAAATCTTAAATAGGAACCCCGACTTTTTATTGCAGATTCGGATTTTACACTAAACATATATATTTTTTCTCCAAAACATTTGTTGATCGACTGAGACTATCCAGACATGTTCCAGAAAAAAAATTAATATCTCCAATGGGAAAATCTGCCTTAACCTAAAATCAAATATCCCTCCCCCGCCCCTAGAGGTGGAGGGAGGCAAATTTGAAATCTTAAATGGAAACACCCATTTTTTCATTAAAGAATTTAATTTAATTTAATTAATTTAATCAGCGCGAGCGGTTTGAAGCCGCTGGACGTACATGAAAACAAATAATCGCCTCTCTCCATCAAAAATATTTTAGACCAAAGTTATGTATTGTTTGTGTAGAATCTGAATCTGCATTAAAAAGTGGGGGTTCCCATTTAAGGTTTAAAAGTTGGCTCCCACCTCACCCTTAAGGGGCAAACGGGGAAGTTTGATTTTAGGTCTGACAGATGTCTCCCTTGGAGATATTAATTTTTGGCTGAATGGCTGAATGGCTGAAAGGCTGAATGACTGAACCGTATTCAGTAGGAGAAGTACGCTACTTCTGGACCAGTGATGACGTCACGAGCCCCCGTGACGTCATGACCCGATGACGTCATGACCCCGTGACGTCATGACCCCGTGACGTCATGACCCCATGACGTCACGACCGGGTGACGTCAGGGACCCGTGACGTCATGGCCGCGTGACGTCAGGACCCGAGGACGTCATGCCCGGGTGACGTCAGGACCCCGTGACGTCATGACCCCATGACGTCATGACCGGGGACGTCATGGTCGGGAGGACGTCAGCACTGGTCCAGAAGTAGCGTCGATGTGCGCGTGGCTGAAGTGGTGCCTGTTGCACACACGTCGACAGCGGGGGGTGTGAGCGCACGTGGGTGGCTGTGGGGGTGGGTGGGGGGAGGAGGAAGAGGGGGAGGTGGTCTTCAAAAAGCCCGCTCGGCCGGGGCGCGAACCAGCGAGGTGCGGTGTGGGAGGCCGGCACGCTAGCCCTGCGCTACGGCAGCAGGCTTAGAAGTGGAGGCGAGCGAGGGGATGGGAAGGTGCGCGCGCTTGGGCGGGGCGCGCGTGCGACGGTGGCGCGCCCTGTGAGCGAACAGGGAAAGGGGACCGCGCGACGGTGGCGCGCCCTGTGAGCGGGCAGGGAAAGGTGACCGTGCGACGGTGGCGCGCCCTGTGTGCGGACGGGGGGCATGCGACCGCGCGACGGTGGCGCGCTCTGTGAGGCGGACGGGGGCATGCGACCGTGCGACGGCAGGGGAAGGAGAATGAGAAAAGGAAGACATGTAGTGGAAGCGGAGGAGCCGAGGGATGTCTTTGCACAGAGAGGTGTCACCAGAGACAAATAAAAAAATCACAATGAAATGAATATGATGATGAATATATTTGTCTTATATATACAAATCATAAACAAACAATATACAATACAATAGTTTTTTTTTTTGTGAGCTGAGCACACACATGTCCACACACACACACACACACACACAATGTGTCATGACCAGCAAACACACACACACACACACACACACACACTGCGTGTTGCGCAAGCTGAATGATGACTGTCTCTCACGGCACGTGGTAGGGTCGGGGGAACACACACACACTACAAAACACCATGTTGCACAACGTCACGCGGAGCGGCACCGGTGGTGGCGGTGACGGTGGTGGTGGGGGTGGTGGTGGTGGTGGTGGTGGTGGTGGCACTGTTGGCAGCGGCGTGGGAACGTTTCGTGCGCTTGCGCAACGTCGCGGCGTGGCACTGCTGACAGTCACGGACGAGAGGTGGCGCGACGAAATCCGAGACGTCAGCGAGACGGGACCGATGATGACGTCGACAGGGGCGACACTCCTGGAAGCAGGTCTCCCGACGCAGGTGCACAGGTAGTCGTTTCCACACCGAGTCCACTTCTTGAGGACGAAGGAGCAGGAAGACACAGGGTGGCAAATGACGAAGAATGTTCGAAGGAACGGCAGAGAGGGGCAGATTCTCCTTGTCAAACTGTATGTACGCCGTGAGTGCCCGATCGATGTCGTCACTGGCGTCTTTGCGGCCCTGCACGTAGTGAACGTGTTGCTGCGTCATGATGACGAGAGGACGAGAAGTAGACGTGAAGTGAGGCGGTGGTGGTCGGTGTGGCGGTTCATATGTCCGCCTCACGTGTCTCTCGTGCGTCAGCGCCGCTGTGCAGGCAAGCTCGCACCAAGATAATCTCCAACGGTGTGAACCGTTGGAAAAGCATAGCATGTGTACACCAGTCAAAGAGGGCGATGAGATGACGCGTGGTGATGCGCGACACCGCCGCCTGGTGCGGTGTCAAGGAGCGCTCCACACAGGTCTCGAGGCGCGGGCAGCCCCATTTCTCCAAGTCGATGAAGATGCACGCCTGCGGCGCAAACGGCCGCAGCCAGCCGACCTTCTGCAAGCCCTTCACGCAGATGAAGGCGGCCCCGCGCAGAGCGTCCGTGAGCGTGACGCGAAGGTGCTCGTAGGGGATGGGGTCGACCTCATCGCCATATGCCGTGAAGGGCTCCGTTGTCGTGCTGATCCAAGGTGAGACCGCTCGTGGCTCCTGAAGATGTACGTGGGCGACGGGCAGGGTGGGCGACGGGTCGGCGGAGAGCGGCACGACGCCCACCTCTTTAAAGGTGAACGTCTTCTTCCCTGTCTGCACACCCTGGACGTCCACGAGCAGCGTGCTGCGCAAGACGCAACGCGCAAGTTCCACATGACTGGCGTGGGACATACCGTATCGCGTGCAGCGCAGCGTTGTGGGTGGACGTGTGCGGTGCAGACGTCGGAGAGACAGTGCGGTGAGAGTCACTGAGGGAGGGACTTATAATACAAGCGGTGGTGGGAGGACACCACGTGACGGGAGAGGCAGAGGAGGGGGCAGGTACGTGCAGCGTGAGCCTGACGCGACGTGCGGTCAACATGACGGCGTGTGGCTAAGTGTACATGTCTTTGGCGGGAATCCAGGAGTTGTGCCGCGCGTCAAAGCCGAGCCATTTCACGAAGCGCAAAGGACCCTTTTTGCGCAAGACGCGCTCCACCAAATAGTCCTGTGGAATCGGGTCCGTTGTAACTCTTCGAGATAGAATCTACCGGCCACCAGCTGGCCGGAGGCGTCGGTCAGCGTGTAGGTGACAGGGTTGGAGAGGTGGACGCGGTCGACCGTAAAGATTTCGGTACTCCAGGAGGGTGTGTAGCCTTTCGCGAAAACCGTCTTGTGTTTACTTACACGTACGCGATCGCCCACGCGCAGGCGCCGCCACCGTGGAATCGCTACGCTTGACCGCCGCGTAGACACTGTGCATGAGATCATCGTTCGTGACCGTCTTTGGCGCCACGCCGATCGAGCGATGGATACGGCTGTTGTAGTCCGCGAGGAGTCCGGGCAGCATGTCGAGCCATTTGTACGAGCCCTGTGCGGAAAACCGCTGCCACATCCTGCCTTTGAGCGTGCGATTGAAGCGTTCGACGACAGCTGCCTTCATCGCGGAGTACGTGGAATAGTGACGTATCCCGCGGTTTTTCATGAGACGGGTGAAGGATGCGTTGAAAAACTCCTTGCCGTCGTCGGTGTGGAGGAGCGCCGGACAGCGCCCGGAGCGTGAGAGGACGCGCGCGAAGGCTTGCGTCACGAGCTCGCCTGTTTTTGCGTGCAACGGGCTCCGCCCACGCGAACTTGGAGTAGACATCGATCACAGTGAGAATGTAACGTTTGTTCCGGTTGAAGCGCGCGTACGCCAGCATGTCCACGAGATCCGCTTGCCATAGATCGTCCAGGCCGCGCGTGAGCACCCTGCGACGACGGTAGCGTTTCCGAGCGGGCGCATGGAGTTCCCGTGCGATACCGGCACGCACGTGGCTGACCGACGCGCCACGCACCATGCTTAACGCAGAATGCCTGCAGCGCGCAGCTCCTGTTCTATTTGATAAATATCACCGTCGTGCGCGTCGTGGCCGGCCGCACGTGACGCGTGGAGCACCCGCAGGCGTCGGACGAGCGTGTTGGGATCACGCCAGTACGTGACGGACGGTCGTGAGCCGAAACGCAAGCCGCGACCTGTGTGTTGGCGACGAAAGATCAAGGGGGCGATGTAGTCACGGAACTTGACAGTGTTACGTCCACGCAAAGCTTGTCGCCCTTGAAACTGTGTGCGAAGGACGTTGCTGTCTTCCAAAATGGCTTTGTACGCCCGTCTGTCTTCTGTGCTAATCGACGTCACGCGGGGTCGCTTCTCAAAGAGGAGCTCCAGTAAACCCTCTGTGGCAGGGTAGACGCGGTTCGCCACCGTGAGCGTGTCGTGATCGAGGTGAATGGGGATGTTACCGATATAGAGCTGAGGATGCGGATCACCGTGCTGGTACACAAAACGTGGACCGAACCACGGGTCGGTCAAATGGGAGACCATACGACTCAAGTAGGTGCGGTAGAGAGCGTCATCGCGAATGGGCCGCCGCTGCAGGTACCGTGTGGCGTCGCCACGACGTGACCGTCATCGTCGCCGTCGCTGTCCCCGAAGACCTCTTCGGGGCCTGCGGTGAGCGAGGTCGGTGAGAGAAGGACGGACCGGGCACGGGCCGCTGCGGCGTGGAGGTGGACACGGGGTCGTGCGCGGCGAAGTGTGGCGTGTCCAAGCCGACTTCGTCGCCGGCGAGGAAGGCGTCGACAGAGGACGCTCACGCGTAGGGGATGCATCACCAAAGGTCGTGGCATCACCGTCGGACGGGAACGGTGCATCATTGGTGTGAGTGAGGACTTGTTTCAGAGGCTCCTTCACGTAGATGTCGAGCAGGCGTTCCCGTTCGACCTCGCCTCGGCGTAGAGCGTTAACCTTGTCGCGAATAGCACGACGCGCGTTCTCGATTTCGACACCAAGACGCTCGGCTCGGGGAAGCGAAGTCGTCGCGTCCTCGTCGGGCACGGCATGGATGGGCGGACGACGGCGGGGGGCGCGATTGCAAGGTAGTCATCGCAGCGCGACGCACCTTCTTGCGAATGGCTTCCCGGGTGCGGAGAGGCAGCACGAAGGAGTGTCGGTGTGGCGTGCTGACCGCCGATCTTGCTTTTGAGGGACATGACGGTACCCACCCCGAGGGCCGCCGCACGTTCCCCGAGAGTGGCGTCACGCGCTCGCACGCGGTCAAACGCTCGATCGGCGAGCACCCGATCCGCCGCTTGACGCGCGGGCGTGTCTTTGTTGTTGTGATAGGCGATATCGTGGTCGCGACAGGCAGCGTCTAAAGGGTTGACACCCTGGTCCCCGCGCGCCAGACGTGTTTGCAAGCGGGTTGCCGGGCCCGCAGAAACTGGTAGCCCGGGATGTGAAGTTCGAAGGGAAGCGCATCGATGGCCCGATTCAAGAGGTTGCCCAGTAGCCCACGAGCGTGGGGTTGTTTGCGTCGCGGAGGCATCGTTGCGGGGCAACTGACGCAAAACGCGGACACCGAGGTGTATTTACGTGTTATACGGGGGAGGCGACGAAAAACCGATCAAACCCGGCGCGGTAGCGACCCTTGTCGACGGGGCGTGTCTTGTCAATGACGAGAAAGGAAAACGGTTCACGCCACACCTCTTCACACATCACTTTGAAAGCGGCGAAGGAGGGGAAATCCGTGCCGACGTGTTCCCTGTAAATGTGATCCAAATTGGTGTCGTCTTGACGAAAGGCGATGATGAGATTAGCGTTGTCTCGCACGAGTTGTTTAGGGACCTTTCGTGTACGTCTGACAGAGGTAGAGCACGTCGTGATGTTTGTGGCGACCCGCGGCGAAGTAGGTTCTGATGCAATCCTGTCGTTCGGTGGCGACATCATCGAAAACAAAGACGCTGTTCGGTTTCGCCTCCTCCGGGGAGACGACACTGTCGTGGTCGGTGTACACGTGCAACGAGACACCCGCGCCCCCACCCTCGCATACAGCGCGCAAAAACGTGTAGAGTGGTTGATCGACGGTTTTCGCGTACAGATAGATGTGCTCGAACTTGAGTCCGTTCGGCATGGTGAGGAGCGTGAACGTCGTTAACGTTTTCCCGCAACCCGAAGGGCCGATGAGGAGTGCGCGTACGCTGTCCGGCAACAGAGGACCGTGGCGCCCTTCCACGTCGGGCGGTTTCTCGCCTAACACGGGCATCACGTTACGCACGGGCAGCGACACCGGTTGCGGCAGAAAGACCATGATGCGTGCGCGTAGGGGTCGTCGTCGCGGACTGCCTGCGCCTCCCGTGGGGACCACGCATGTATATATATATAAGCAGTGTCATTCCGTCACGTTGCACCCATAATGGATACGTTCGGACGGGCGCAACGTGTCGTACGCAGGAGACGAGAGGGGGAAGGCGGGGCGCCGGAGGCCTACGTGAATAAGAGGACCGCCGACGCGCTGCAAGAGTGCAAAGCACATACGGCGAAAACCGCCCTCTCCCTCAACGGAAACGTGTTCGACGCGAAGAAAAAACGGATCACGAATGTCGGGCGCCATTGTGAACACGACGGACGCGTGCTCGCTCTATTCCCTCACGACCCGCGTGCCCATGTTCAAACGAGACAATAAAATACTCATCGTGGACATGAAAGGGGCGCGCGTGCTCACGGTGGCGTTTGCCCCAGGGTCCGCAAGACGCTGTGAACAAAGCCTACGCGGACAACGTGGTACCGATGGACTACAAAAAGGCGGGCGTGTTGGGCGTGCGAAAGCGACGCCTCGTCGACCTGGCGACCCCGCAAGAGCCACAAGACGCGTGCACGAAAGCGTACGTCGACAGCATGATGACGGAGCACAGCCCCATTGACGTGACACAGACGAACGTGATGAAAGATGGGGAAGAGGCGACTCGCGGAGGTGTTGCCGCGGAGGAGGAGGACGATGCGTGTACGAGGAAGTATGTAGAAGACCATTTCATGAAGAAGAACATGATGTCGGTAGACGAAAAGCATCATCCAGACGCCGTGCAAGTGTACAACCGACGTCTCATGAATGTGGCCACAACCGACCGATTCGCAAGATGCAGTGACCCTGTCGTACATGCAACAGGCCCTCGTCCACCGCGCTCAGTGCGTTGACGCCGGTCTCCCTCCTCACCATCGAAAGCCTGTACCCGCACCCACCCCTTAACCCATCCCTGCCGGGAAAGTGGTACATGTTGCCGACGGGTCGTACCAAGTTTGTGATACCGTGCGACGGCACGCTTGCACTGCGCAACGCTGCACCCCTACTCATGTTGCTGGCGGTGTACGTGGACGTGCACGACTACAACAAGCTCCCCCCGCCGTTGAAACTCACGATGAACACACCCTTCCGGGTGAAGAAGGGACAGACGCTCGCCTTTCGTCTTCTGCAGGAGTCGCCCACAGCACATATGGACGTTACCATTTGTACCTTCTCTTCGAGTATCGTATGGCGCTTCCGCTCACGTCACCGTTGGACACACGTGCGTTGTAGGATGTGTTGGTATAAAGGTTGGACCGTGACGGGTGGAGTGGTCAGTCGCGAGGGAGGCGCACACGTGTGAAGGAGGAAGGAGTGTGAGTTCAATAGAGAAAGAGAGAGAGAGAGAGAGCGAGTCCCATGCGGAACCGCCCCACGATGACGAGTGAACCATCGAGCACTGGTGCCGGTGGAGGAGGAGGCCGGAAACGCAAGAGCAAGAGTCGTCAGAGACGAGGACGTGTGCTTCCATCGCAAAACGAGAGGGTTTCTCCCGCTGTTGGCCGCCCTAGGCGCGATCGGCTCGCTCGCGGGCGGCGCGTCGGCCATTGCGAATGCCGTCAACAACGCAAAGCACGCGAAAAAGGTGTTGGAAGAGGCGATACGACACAACAAAGTGATGGAGGGCAAAGGGCTCCGTCCGCGTCGACGCGCCCACACAACAGGGAGAAGAAGAAGAATAAATAAAAAAAAAAACAATCTGCGCTGAAGGTGACTGAACGTGTTCCGGAGCGTGTCCTCACGCATCGTGAAGTGACGCACTACGCAAAAGCATGTGGTCTCCCGTATTTCCGAGGCGTGTTTATGCGCGAACAGCTGCCGGCGCGACCGCGACGACTCGAGTCCGGCGTCATCAATCTGGATGATGTGCGTGGGGAAGGGACGCATTACGTGGCCTACGTCAAAAGAGGAACACATGTGCGCTACTTTGACTCCTTCGGACTCCACCGCCGAGGGCGTTCGTACGCTACGTCGGACCCGACGTGACGATGCGTTACAACATGAACCGTGTGCAGGCGTTTGACAGCGAGAATTGCGGACGGCTGTGTTTGCAGTTTATATATGAGACGTCACGAGAACTGGACAAGGCCCACTCCTAGTATGACGACGCTCACGTTGACACTGGTAGGGGAGGGATCGGCGTTGACGGTGCGGTACGCGCCGCCGCTCGACTTCGGAAACGTTGCCCCACGAAATGGCGCTCACTGCGCTTCGGACGGTCAACAACGTGGAGAACGTGCGACAGGGTTGCAACACCTTGACGTTCTCCGCCACGGGAGAGCAGGCGGGGAGGACCCGCGTGACCCTCCCCACGGGCACGTACACCTTGGACGACATCGAAGCGTTCGTCCAGTCGGCCTTGCGTGCAAGCGTCCTAGGCGCAAGTCACGTGTTTCATTTGCGAGGCAACATCAACACACAACGCTGCACAGTGGAAACGTCATTGTACTGCATTTCGACGAAGCCGATTCGATCGGTGCTTTGCTTGGGTTTCCGAAAACGATTCTACCACCGACCAGCGGCACGACCAGCCCGAAAACCGACGATGAGAAGACAGGAAAGGCGGTAGACGTCGACAACGGGACAGCACCGGCGCGCGCAACGCTGATCGACGATTTCGAGTGGTTCATAGAATGTAATGTCGTAGAGAGCGGCTATATAAACCACAAACCCTCGCACGTGCTTCATCACTTCCACGTCGTCGAACCCTCCGGGCCACGTGGTCACGGAAACACCCAGTCATCCCGTCTTCCATCGTGTGACGCGGACGCGCATCGAGGAGCTGACGCTGCGTTGGTCAACGCCCGAGGAGAACCTATCCGCTGTCGAAGGACAGTCCTCTTCGCTGCACACTCCTTGTGCGGGCCGTGCGTGGTGGAGGTTGATCAGCGTATCAGCATGCGAGCTCGCTTGCCGCCCCGCGCCACAGAGTACCGTGTCCCACGATAGCGCTCACGTCGGTGAGTCGACGTGTCCTGCGAGAGCTCGGTTACGTGTTGAGAGCGGATCAACAACACCAACAACAGCGGACACGCCGTGACGGACGGCCACGGCGCACGCGCGCGCCACGACGAACACGTACGCGCATCGCCAGACACACACGCGTGTAGTCTGTCATGTATAGTACGTCACTCGTCCATCGTTTCACCATCCCTCCTCCTCCTCCTCCTCCTCCTCCACCTCCTCCTCCTACTCGATGCCTGTCGCGACCTGAACGATAGCAGCCCGGTCAACATGGAGAAATGCCGCGTCATGGTCGGCGCGACGATACTTTTCATGTGTATAAGACGTCGTGCTCGTGCGCAGCCGCGTCACAGTGTGCCGTAATCGCGATAGCGCTCACATCACCGAGGCACCCCCCCACCTCCTTCCTTTCCACCAGCAGCAGCAGCAGCAGCAGCAGCGGACACTTCATCATGCCGTCCGTCAACGTAGAAAACGTGCTCAACGTCGACTTGCTCGAACAACAAGGTGCCATCATCGGTAGTGAAATACACGTCTATAGAACTTTCAACGACGCCTTCGACCACAATGACACGTTACGTATCCCTATACAAGACAATGATGGCTACACGGTGCCCGGGCGATAGCGTGCTCGTGATCGAGGCAAAGCCGTGAAGACCGCGAACACCGCTCAGGCGACGCCGTGCAAATGGGTGACCCAACGCCTTCGCGCATCTGGTGGCCAACGCCGTTCGCGCAGCTCTGGTGGGCACGGCACGCTATGAACTGAACAACATCGAATGGACAGAGTTCGCTGGCCCGGTATCACCAGCACCCTCAAGGGTCTCGTGTCGTTTTCCGCGGAGGAACGTGAAACGCTGGCGTACGCGGGATGGCCCCGCACCAGCGACGAATCAAACCCTCTCGCATCTCAGCAACGGACCACAGGGCTTTCTCTGTGCGTATACCGTTTGCGATGCCTGCTCGGTGTGATGGAAGACCATCGACACATCGTGACGGGTGTGTGAAACAGGAATTGGTGCTCACACGTGGCAGTCACGATCACGACGCCCTTATCACAACCGAAGCAGTGGGGTCGGAGACGCCGTCACGGTGTCCTTGACGAAGCTCGAATGGCACTGCCTCGTATTCGCGTAAAGGCGGAAAACCACATCCGCATTCCAGAACCTCATCCTCAAACAAGTTGCTTGCCTACTGGAAATTTATTGGCGTGGGATCTGCCACATCTTTCCCGAGTGTCCCGAGCACCCAAGGTTGGGTATGGCCGGTGAGACGTCGTCGGCCGTTGAATGTCCTGTCGTGATGTTGCTTCCCAAACAGACTCGGCAGCAATAAACTCCGAGCGAACGCGTCTGTTACGACCACTTGAGCGTGACGAACGTGAAGGTGGTCATAACGAGAAGGAGTACCCGTATCACGACCTCGATGTCGATAGGCTTGCAGGACGACTCGGTGAATGCTCTCGCCCTTGTTCCGGGCGTTTCACGAGGAGTACTCCCAAAGCAGTGGAATCGGCATCGGCAGTGACACGCACCGATACCAAAGGACAAAGTATCCACTCTTCGTGTTCGATTGCACAAAGCACGAGTTACCAACACTAGGCAAAGCGGTGACACCCGCATTCATATTGGCACAAAGACCAAACATTCCTCATTTTG
>JAHLJT010002406.1:6355166-6383337 GCA_031308135.1 Acheta domesticus | reverse complement strand
GTGACTCGCACGTTCCGGGCATGATTAACAATAACACAGAAAATGTCACTATCAACTACATTCATCTAACAGGCGAATGTAACATATGGCAGGTACACTGGAACTACTTCCACGATATCGATTGCTTACGACGGTGTAGGCGCTTCCACCACAAAATCTTCACAGCAGTCAGGACTGCCGATATCGAAATTATACAATGGCTCAGCTTTAATTCTTATACGCGAATGTCAATGAGACGACTAGTTAATTTATACATTGTAGCTAAAATAATAATTAATCTATTTAATAATTCAATTTCTTGGATATTAATTAAGAAATACTATTTCTTGGGCACTTTTTCTACAGTTTGTGCCATGACCACGCGGGACTCCCGAGTGAGAGATAATTTACTGACCGCCTGAAGTGTGCTGCGCTCTCGTGCACAAATGAGTAACTTGCTCAAACGAGTAACTAGCCTCTTTCCGCAATGGATGCACGGTGATGCTAGCGTAAAGCAGTCGGGTTTCTCTTGACCAGGGGTGAAGAGGGGGAGGGGAACTCTCAATCCGCGCATCGCGGCAGACGCTAGAAGCATATTAGCTTCCAAGCAATCACAGGCGCTTCAACAACCCGCCGAATTCAATCATAGGAAATCAGTTTAAAGTTAATACAAAAACGTGTTTCGCTCAACGGACATATTGTAGATTATCAATACAGTATATAGGGTTCTTTATTAATATTATTACGGGGATGCTCAGCATCTTAGCGTCCCCTGGCGCTACGCCACTGAACAATACAGCATAGACAAGGATTTTGTGGCGACCTGTGGCAGCCAGAGCGTCATCCTGCGAGCTTTAGCCAGACGCACGGACGGCGGTGGGTCCGAGCGCCCAACATTTCCTTCTCTCGTCTTTGGTCGCTCGCGCCTGATGAGGTGGTTCAGGACATCAACTGACGTCATTGTAGTGCCTTCGACTGGGAGGTCCTGGGGTTGCCAATTCCGAGGTGAGATAGGATTTTTGGACATTTGTTAGAGGGCTAGGTAGAATCATCCGCATTCTGAAGGAGAATTCTAGCGGCCCGCTGCTGTGATGGGTAGGTTTCTCTGGTTGCTGTGATAGGTAGTTTCTCCTATCAATACCAGGCAAATGTCGGAGCAGTGTCCTAACAAACGGGCTATGGAGGAGTGCGCGAACTTTTCTTCCCCTTCCCAGTCCAATCCTCTCCTCTTAATTACACACCACTTGCAACAACATACACTACGCCACACATCTCGGAGGACCAGTCGGGGGGCTTAGAGCTTGTCCCGACGG
The DNA here is from genome assembly GCA_031308135.1 of Acheta domesticus. Classification (NCBI taxonomy): domain Eukaryota; kingdom Metazoa; phylum Arthropoda; class Insecta; order Orthoptera; family Gryllidae; genus Acheta; species Acheta domesticus. Next base: position 6,382,045 of record JAHLJT010002406.1, on the reverse strand, counting down.
GACGATCCCCGTTTTGGGAGATACCTGGTTGAAGAAAAACTTCGCTAGTCGACGTGTAGGTCGGCGCCGGATATCAATGTCGCAATTCACCAATCCGGTAGGTGATGTCATTGGCGGTAAAATGTAACTGCACTTACGGGACTAACGAACTTACCTGTTGGAATGCCCGGAATCAGTAATCAGTCATTGAGGTTAGACTCTCAATACAACTATGGAGACATGTCTCTAATCATGCTGATTGTCTCAAATGGGAGAAACCTAAACATAGTATTGTCAGTACCCACAGAACCGCAAAGTAAATCTCAGACGCCGCTTGTACCAAGCCGGTCCCCAACGGTGCATGCGGCGCGCCCCGTGTCGCCGGCCGTCTGCGCCTACGTCCATCCACGCCCTTGCCCCGCCGCGGGCGCTTCGCCCTCGGGGCGTCTGGAGGCCGTTGCGGCGCGGGCGCGGCGCCCGCAGGAGCAACCTCCGCGCGGCGCGGCCAAAATAATCAGCGGCGGCCCGCGGGAGGCGGCCTCGCGCAGAAATACGACCGCGCCGCGGGCACCAGGAATGCCAAAGGCCGATGGACGGAGGCCGCCGCCCTCGCCGCTCCCGGGGGAAGACGTCGCATCGCGATCCACACTGGAGGAGAATCCTAGGTTCTCCGATCAACACCAAGCCATGCCGGAGCAGTACCCTAGCAAACGGGCAACGGACGCCGCTCGATCTCTCGTCCTCTTCCTTGTCCTACCCTCTCCCTTACACACACCACTCTTACACTAACATGCACTACACTACCACACATGTCGGGAGCTTACAACATGTCCCGGCTGGGGCGGTGCCGCTGGTGGGAGATACTTGGGTTGAGGGGAAACCCGCTAGTCGGACGGTAGGTCGGTGCCAGATCTTGCATCCAGCGGGGAAAAGATCATCGCCGTATCCGAGAAAAACACGCACAACACTTACGGGGACTAATGACCTAAGTAGTTGACGGGCTCGGAAACACGAATCAATTCAATCAATCAAAGCGATCCACGCTGCTTTAAAACGCGTGCGCGGTAATTGATTGATTGAAGTCGTACGCTTCCGGGGACGGAATCATGTGAATGATCTTGGGTGACCGGATCACCTCACTCGCCAGTCTTCGTCGAGGCAGTCCAGCTCTGAGGGGGACCACGATTAGATGGTCGAAACGTCGGCAACACAGCTTCGACGCGGCGTCACTCGGGCACCAAACCGTCGAGGTGGGTTGGTCCACGTCCTGACGGGGGGATGCAGAGAAGGCTCTCAAGGTTCCTTTCTCCATTTTTTCATCTTCTGCTTCTCATTTCATGTCATGTACGTTCTTTTCACTCCTTTTTCTTCCTCACTGGCCTTCTCTGTATGCTGAACGCCCACCCATGTGTTTGCCGTGCATGGCGACCCGTGTCGGAGGGAATGTGTGTCCTGGCAGTGAGGGACCTGTTTGTTTCCCTATCTAGTCTAGTGCTACTGTTCGCCTTGCACTAAGGAGTACGTTGATTACGTATTTTGGGGAACATTCCCTGTAGGTTCCAACACACTCGCTTTGGCCCGGACTCTTCTAGACGGGCGGTCGGGAGCTAACCCACTCCCGATCAATCGGCTCGGACTAGGTCTTGTACTGAACTCCAGGGTGAGCGGGGGAATCCACGGCGGTGCAGCGCTGTGTTATTCCCCCACTATATCCTCGTGGCAACCCTGGCACTCCGATGGAGTGTCCCCTGTTGGGCTCCGTGGTGGGTGGGGACCACGAGGATGAACCTATTCCATCTATATGGATACTTCACCTTTCCCCCCGCCCTCTTCCGCAAGAAGAGGAGATGTGCCGAGAGAACTATTGATTTGAATAGTTTCTTTTCTAGAGAAAGAGAGATCGACCCAAGAAGCTCGTTTCTCCTCATGGCATGTGCCGAGGAAGGAAAGACTTTCAAAATGTGAGTGCTGTCCGTCTCGGCGCGCAGCCATCGTAGAAGAGACTACGGAAGCTCCAAAGCGGTCGTGCGCAAAGGAATGGAACCATTCTTTTTGAAGCGCGTACCGACGAGCAGATTGTAAAAATTCAAAATACGAAGCAGATTGCCGGCCTCCAGGTAGTAGTCACGGTTCATCCCACCTTGAACCTGAGCAAAGGCGTAGTCAACCACGAGGACTTTGCTACGAAACGGAGGAAGATCTTCTAAACTTTTTTAAGACCTTTGGCGTGACTGAGGTGTACAGGATCGGAAGGAAGGAGCAGGGGAAAGTGATCCCTACTTCTACCCTGATCCTTACTTTTGACCGACCATCCCTCCCGGAAAGGATCGTTACCGCTTTCTACAACCTCCGTGTGCGGCAGTATGTGCCGAACCCTTTGCGCTGCTTCAAGTGTCAAAGGTTTGGGCATACCCAACAGCGATGTATGTCCGTAAACGCGGTTTGCGGGAAGTGCGGATCATCAGTTCACGACCCACAACCTGCGACAAACCACCGCACTGTGTGAATTGCGAAGGCGATCACCCAGCCAACGACAACCAGTGTCCCACGTTCACCGGGAAAGGGAAATCCAAAAAATAAGGGTAACCGAAAAGGTTTCCTTCCCTGAGGCGAAGCGTAGGTTCCAAATCAGGAATCCAGTGGACCTATCACGATCCTTTTCCAGTGCTGTAAAACCTAAGTCCCCGGGGGTAACAGCGAGTTGTCAAACTCACTGTACCCCAGCGGTAGTTTCGCACTTTAGTTGTCAGGTGTCGCCGACAGACTTCCCGAAGATTCGGCATGTATCCAAGGTGGGAAAAATTATAATTCCCACAAAGTACAAAAAACCTGTGCAAAAAACACCACCAGAAATCGACCACTGAGACTTCTACTGAAATCGATCTTAAACAGACACCGCCTCCCAGGAAAAATACGTCATCCAAATCCCGTCCACCCTTTCTGTCTCTGAGAATCACATCGGACGATCCTCCAGCCCCTATAGATCTCGGTCACCCGTGGCCAAAAGTCGGGAAAACCCCCCGACCATATCCAGCAGCAGTCAGGATGACTCTGCTGTTGATGAGGAACCCCACGAGAGTTCCTCTACAACCATTCAGAAGGTGAGAAAGAAAAAAAGCAACCAAAGAAATAATTTCTCATAATGGCTCTCTCATGGAACTTAAATGGTCTTCGTGCTCACTCAGAAGAATTAAGATTAATAATTTCTCGCCACAAACCATTTATAGTCTGTCTTCAGGAAACTCATCTTCTCCCTCATCATCCCCTGTCTCTTCGCGGATTTAACATCTATCGGTTTGATCAAGACGACGGACTTCGTGCTCACGGTCGTTGCGGTACTCATCCGCGACTCCCTGTTCTCGGAGGAACACAACGTTCGAACCGACCTCCAAACAGTTTGCGTACGGGTACACCTACCATCGTTCTCTTTTACGGTGTGTAGTATATACATTCCCCCTGGCCAAGTCGTGTCACAAGAGGAACTCGAAGATGTTTTTTCTCAGTTGCCCGCCCCTTTTTTATTGCGGGGGATTTTAATGCCCACAATCCCCTCTGGGGTGGCACGAGGACCTGCCCGAGAGGTTCTATCCTCGAAAATATTATTGACCAGCAAAACTTAATTCTTCTGAACTCCGGGAATCACACTCATTTCTCCATGGCGTCAACACCTTCTCGTCAATCGATCTGGCACTCTGCAGTCCATCCCTATCTACCATGGTAGAGTGGACCGTACTCGATGATCTACATGGGAGTGACCATTTTCCCACTTTGGTCCACTTTAATGTCCCTGATTTAGACGTCATCTACCCTCCTCGCTGGCTATTCCATCGAGCCGACTGGGATACATTCAGCGAGAAAATTATAATGCCAGACCACTTCTCAAATAATATCGATACCTTGGTGGCCCAATTCACCGACGCCGTTCTTCGCGCAGCCACCATTGCAATCCCGAAGTCTACGTGTCGGCCACGACGCGTCCCTGTGCCTTGGTGGAATGCTGACTGTGCCACCGCGGTGCGAGACCGAAAGCAAGCACTCGCGAGGCTCAATAGGTTCCCCACCGCATCAAACCTGATCGATTTCAAAAGAAAGCGGGCCAGAGCCAGATTAGTAATACGGGAAAGTAAGACCGCTTCCTGGAGAGCCTTTATTTCTTCTCTTTCTTGCATACCCGCCTAAAGTAGTATGGCGAAAGATCCGACAGATCGGAGGAAGATTTTCCCATCATCTGTCCCAGGACTTTCTATAATGGAAATCTTATTACTCTCCAGAAAAAGTAGTTGAGGAATTGGCCTGTCATTATGAAAATTCCTCCAGTCCTCTACACTACTCCCTAGCTTCTTGAAAACTAAGAGTAGAATGGAGAAATGCAGATTGGACTTCTCTACCTGCCTGGAGGAAGATTATAACGCCCCTTTCTCCATGGATGAATTTTCCTGTGCGCTCACCCGTGAGAAAGATTCTGCTCCAGGACCAGACCAGATACACAACCAAATGTTAAAACACCTGTCGGAAGAGGCACGTATCTTTCTCCTCCGTATCTTCAACAAGATTTGGATGGAACATACCTTCCCTAGAACCTGGCTGCGATATGCGATTCTTATTCCTATTCCTAAAGAAGGTAAAGGAACAGGACAAAGCAGTCAACCTACTGTCCAATCTCGCTCACAAGCTGTATATGCAAACTTCTGGAGCGAATGGTGAATACGCGTTTGGTCTGGCACCTGGAGCAGAGAAACCTACTTACCCCATCCAATGTGGCTTTCAGGAAGAACAGGTCAACCAGGACCACCTTGTCACCCTTACCACACAGATCTCCACTGCTTTCGTGCTACGTCAACACCTGGTAGCAATTGTTTATTGATATAGAGAAGCTTATGATACTACTGGATGGTACGGCATTCTTCGCACCATCCATTCTTGGGGTCTTAGGGCCGGCTCCCCCTTTTTTTAGTAGCCTTTCTTTCCTCAAGATACTTCCGCGTTCGCCTTAGTGACAGGTTATCCGCCAGCCACCATTTAGAAAACGGGGTCCCTCAGGGCTCAATTCTGAGTGTCACTCTGTTTGCCATCGCTATCAATAGTATAGCGTCGATAATCCGAGAGCCGGTGAAAAGCATCGGCTCTTCGTTGACGACTTTGCCATTTTCTGCTCTTCCAAGAGTATTCAATGTGATAGAGAGACAATTACAACTTGTCCTCACAAATTGCAGGAATGGAGTGATGCGACAGGTTTTAAACTCTCCGACATCAAAAAACTAGCTGTATGCACTTCTGCAGGATTTATCATCTTCATAACCACCCGATCTTTTTCTTGGAAGCCATCTTCTACCTTTTTGTGGACTCTGCAACTTTCCTTGGGCTCTTACTTTCGATAAGAGCCTAACTTGGCGAAATCATATACGTAAACTGAAGAGCCGATGTGTCTCACCTCTGAACCTCCTCCGCACCCTTACAGGCAGCTCTTGGGAGTCTGACCGTGTGTGTCTTTTGCGTTTGTATAGAACCCTCATCCGCTCTATTTGGATTATGGATGTATTGTATATGGGTCAGCGTCACCATCAACCCTCCGGCCATTAAATACCATTCACACGCCGGTATAAGAATTAGTACAGGGCGTCCTACCGCACGAGTCGCCATCGAATGCCTCTTGGCGAAGCTGGAGAACATCTCTGAGCCGATAGGCGAGATATTTTAATTAGCCTCTTATGGGGCTAAAGTGTCGGGACTGGTTAACCACCCTTGTCGGTCGTATAATCATCCACCCAAAGTATGAGTCCTCGTACATTCTTCGAACATCGTTACCCCATCCCCCAGGTATGTAGATTACGAAACCTTCTCCGGGAATTAAATGTAGAACTTCCCACCCCTGATGAAACCCACAAGTGACCGGATCCCCCCTTGGAAACTCCTCCTTCCCAGTATTGACTTCAGACTCTCCCATCTGCCGAAACAACTACTAGTCCTCCTGGTTTACCAGAAGCAGTTTCTGGATATGAGAGAATCCTATCCGGATCATTTATTCTTAACACGGATGGTTCATCGCTGCAGCGACGCGGTGGCATGTGGTTTTTACTGTATCAGGGCCACAAATCATTTCGTTTCACTCCAAATGCAGTATTTTCACTGCGAAATGTACGCAATCTTTGATGGCCTAAAATACATTGAATCAGCGACGTTGCGACGAGTAGTTATCTGTTCCGATTCTCTCAGCTCTCTTCAAGCTGTCTCCCGTCCTTCGTCAGACTACCTGACTTTTATCCGTTCAAAGCCTGATTCATCGTCTTCTGTCCCCGCGCTATGACCTGGGTACTTAGTTGGGTCCCAGGCCACGTGAGTACAGAGGGAACGAACTGGCCGACCAGGCGGCGAATCAGCGACTCGTAAAACTCGTATCGACATCCCTTCTGTGCCATTGTCCGATGTTCAGGCTTTCTTGAAACGATCCGTGCTTAGAGCGTGGCAAACAGAGTGGCACAATAGCACTTTCAAACTAAGTGCGATAAAGAATTCTGTGTATCCCTGGCGCTCCTCATCACGGTCCTGTAGGCGCGAGGAAGTTATTTTAACCCGTCTTCGTATCGGACACTGCCATTTCACTCACGGTTTCATTCTTCGAAATGAAACTCCCCCCATCTGTGACTCGTGCAAGACTGTTCTTTCCGTGGAACACGTCCTGCTGTACTGTAGGAAATTTGTTGGCAAGTCGACGAAGACATGACCTGGGCAACTCGCTACAAGTGGTGCTCGGGGATGACGATTCTGCGCTCTCAAAACTTTTTTGTTTTTTGAGAGAAAGCAGAATATATAATTTTATTTGAAAGAACAGTGTTTTATGTCGTTTTTTTGGCCCCTTTACAGCCAATTTTAGTTTTAAGATAAACGCGCCCTTTTTCTATTTTCCTTCTGCCATTTCTACATGTATACTTGATGCAGAATTCGAGCCTCCTTTTTAGCCAATGTACATGCTTTTAAACAGTGAGTAAGTTACATATGCAACACTGAATATTCTTTTCTCCAATACTCTGGCATGGGCGCAAATGACCACAGCAGTCGAAGCGCCCTTTAAACCCTATTCAATCAATCAATCAATCGGGCACCCAAGATCATTCAGTTGATTGATTGGTGATTCCTAGTACGTCATCTACTGAGATCATTAGTCCCGTCAGTGGGGTGGATGCGGTTTCGAGAGGTGGCGGTGAGGTGATCCTGCACTGACCCATTCTTCAACAAGCAGGGTTTTCCTCAACCAGATATCTCCCACAAGCAGCGCACGCCCTAGCCGGGCAAGCTCCAAGCTCCTGACCGGTTTCCCGACGTGTATGGTTGTGTGTTATAAGCAAGTGTGTGTGTGTGTGTGTGTGTAAATGTATGTGTAAATAAGGATTGGCGATAGGACAAGGAAGCGTAAAGAAAGATCGCGCGCGGTCTGTTGCCCTGACACACGGGCACGAAATTAATTTATAACAACAAATATTTTTCTACAATTATGATATGAACGAATCAGACTTTAAGAAAAAAATATTGTTTAGATGAAGAAGTAATGTATTTTAATGGGAAGTTAGTGCATATTTGTATGAATTCATGTTGCCCTGTTTTCCTATGTTCGTTCACCGATGTATTTCATCACTGGATTGTGTTGTTATTTTGTAATTTGTCGTTGCTTTTACGTACAACGTGTTATAACTTGCTCCTGTCAAACTTGACATTGCTGCTACCTTAAACGACGAATACGAACTACAGTTCGATACGTGTCATACAACGTATGTTATTCGTCGGAAGATTATTTTCGATTGTACCACCCTGGACCATTTATCAGTCACGTAACTACAATTGCGACATACCAGTTCTTGTTAAAAGCCATTAGAAGAGTGGTGCAGTTTAATGAGTGCCGTTATGCCTCATGTGATAAGTAATGAATGATCACTCAAAAAATTAACAAAACATATCCATATAACTTTACGGGCCGTTCATAAATAACGTAACGCAAATTTCGAGTATTTTCAATCCCTCCTCTCCCCCTTGTAACGCGCCTGTAACATGCGCTTGAACCCATATGTAACGCAGCATAACGCTGCCCCTCCCTCCCCTCGAGCGGGATTCATCCTTTTAATGGCTTATTTTGATACGTTGTAGAAAGGCCTAAATCGATTGATGGCAAAACGCCCGTCTTTTTTTCGGCGCCTCACTACAACTACAATTACGGAGATGGAGGTTTCTCCCTTAATGAAATGGATTTTGAAACAATGTCATAAACAATTTTTCGAAAATTGAGTATTTTTTTCGCGTAATTTTGCGTGAGAATGCGAACGAGAAAGTACGTGCCGTTTTAGTACCACTAGTTTAATGTTTTTAATTATTTAACGTCCTAATTTATTTATTTATTTATTTACGTCAGAAACAGTTAAAACTGTTCATGACGAGCTATGAGGAGAAGTTTTGTTGACAAAACATTCCCTCCTATATATTAAAATATATTTTCAAAGGTAAATTAGCTATAAATTTCTGCCCTGAACCCTCATCATGTTCTTCAAGAATGAATTATACTTTTTGCCGCGATAATATTGAAAACGATAATTTTCAATAACTATATTTTCCATTGAAATTCAGAAGACGTGCACAAAGAATGAAGTTACATTTATGTCCAGAAGCAAAACAAGGGACCATCTCAGCATTTGCTCAAAGGATCAGGGAAACTGGACCAAAAAACCTGATCGGAGATGGGGGCCATCAACTCAGAAACTGTGGTACAATACTTGTTACAGGTTCCTTAGAATTATACAGTCCAAACGATAAATAATCACTATGATGTATTTATGATGATTTATTTCTGTGCTTCCCGCGTGGGCCGTACTGGCGCCTTCCTTCCGGGCGGGCGGGGGGCGGAGGGGGCGGGAGGCGCCGCCATCTGCATTTAGCCGCGCGGCGCCCGCGGGAGGCGGCAGCGGGGGACGCGCGCACCCGGAATAGGCGGCGCCGCGCCAGTGGCACAGCGTCACGGGACGCTAGACTTCGGTTTTTCTTTCTGGCGCACGGGGATGCGTCAATAAAATGGAATATCTCACGGTATTTCGCGTCGTTCTCCGTTGTGCCGCCAGGAATCGCAAGATCGCCAGCTCTGTTTGATACCCCGCAGGGGGGGTGGTCGTGGCTGCGTAAGTGGACACGACCTCTGGTGGAGAGTTGGAGACGACCACCCGGTCCTCTAGTTTCACGGCGACACTCACGTCGTTAGTCTCAAAGTGGAGGCAGTGAGTAGGCGATGCTAAGCTCCTGGTTGACGGTTCAACTCGGCAACTCAACAGTTGGGCCCCTGGCGCGTCGACCCTAAGGCAGATTTGGGTGAAGGAGACCCAGGGTACTCGGAATCCACAAATGGAAGTCCGGCGGGCAATTACCTACCGTCAAGTTGCCTTGGTTGCGGTCCAACCCAGGTCGATAGCTTGAAGGTGCAGCCAGTGGAAGACGGGGGCCCTGAGACGCCCGACCAGTTCGGGTGGCTCCCAGTTGGGCTCTTGACTTCGTCGTGGCAGTGGTCCGATACTCTGGGCATAGAGGAGGGACTTGGTGTCCCGGCGCATGTGAGTGGCGCGTTGTCATACAGCCGACATTGACTCCGGTACTAGCCCGGATAGCTAGTAGCTCTGAGCTGTCAGAGCGGCCCTAGACCCAGGCATTGTATGGGGAGGTTGCCGTGAGAGCAAACTGCGTTCCGGCGGGATCCGAATATTGACCCGAAGGGGTACTTGTACTCCTGAGGGGGGTGCAGGTAAAGGCCACCGCCTAGGGACTCACCCCAGGGTTCGCCCCCAATAAAGAACAAGAGCGAGGGGTGCCTTTTGGCATGCACGTATATATGTAATGTATATATTCAGCTCTGTTTGATACAGTCGTGATCCGGGCGACTCGTAGCGGCACAACCGAGAACGACGCGAAATACCGTGAATGTTCCATTTTATTGACACCCCCCGTGCGCCAAGAAAGAAAAACCGAAGTATAAGATGCTGAGCATCCCCACGTAAAATATTAATCAAAGAACTATAAATATTGTATCTATAATCTTGCGTTTCAATTCTCAAGATCCGGGTTTTCGAAATAACTAGTGAAACATCTTGAGTATATGCAACCAAAATCGTGGTTGATCTGAAGTACCAAGTTTGCAATGAGGGCTTGTATAAGTAATAAGTTTCAATTTACTCGTACAGAAAGGAATTATGAAATAGTTCATAGAAGTACCATTTTTAGGTACAAGAAAGGTTACTGAAAAAACCCTCTTTTAACATGGAGTTTAGACCATTTATCCTGGAATGTTTTTGACAAATCAACTAAATGATTCAATATGCGTAAATATGACTTTGTGCCTAACGGGGAAATCAAAGGAAGCTTAAGGACATACTTTCGGAAAATCCTTAAGTCAGTAGACGAAGAATTGAACGACATATTGTACAAAAAATTATTAACGAGGCTCGTAATTGTGGTTCCCCCTCAAGAAAAGCCTCTCAACATTTCTCTTGGTCTTCTAAATTAAATAGTATACGGTCATTTAACTCTCAACCAGTTGTGAATCGTTTTTCTATTTCAGTTGAACAAAATAAACTTCCCGCAGCGTTGGGGTTTAAAAAGAGAAATTAATAGTAAAGCATTTAGTTGATGAGTGGAGTGGAATGAATGATGAGTATTTAATTAAGCAAAAATCATTTTAAAAATAAACGACTCAAAGATATCGCATCAGATAAGACTCTGACAGCCCATTGTATTAAACAATGAAATTCAAAGTATAAATCCTTCCGAATGTGTGTAATACCGTCCAACATTTATAATATGCTCCGTATTCAGAAAATTATATTTATTTTTTACTGAGACGTTATTGGTGTTATTACCTTCGATATGGAGCTCGATATGCACTTCATAATTTACCTGGATTGTGAGGAGCGTGATTATGAAGAAAATATGAAAACAGGTGCATGATGCTTCATGTTCTCTTATGGAAGGAATTATGAATAGGAATTGTGGGAGGGAAACATGGAAAGACAAACCAGAATGAATAAAATTGGTTAGAACTGAAAATAAAATACTGTATGTGCCACGGGTGCTAACTGGTTTTAATGACCTTGGGCGACGAAATGCCCCTGGGCTCTATGTCGTTGCTCAATTATTAGATTCCGTACACCATCCTTGGCGCATAAATAAGTATTGTTTGTGTAATACAATAGCCAATTATAAAAACTTTCGTTAACAAGACGTTCTGATGCAAAAAACAAAGCATTAAGTTTACGTGATATGGCGTTATAACAAATTACAAGCGCACAGTATAACTGGAATGCGGAACAGTTTCAATGTTTCCCACGAGACCAATCCACTAGAGGGGAAACGATTTTCTTTCCCTCAAACTAAATTTGGTAGAGAGAAGGACATCCTTCTAATATTCTTCCGCATATTACAAGTAGGTTACATATGTTTATTTTGTATTCTACATGCGCACGGTCGAAGGAAAATAAATGTTAAGTAAGAATTCATTTTTCCTTTTCATTTCTGTTGCTGCAGGTTTCTTCGTAATTCATTACATCTTCAGAACACCTGTCGTTCCACAGTAGAGCTACTCAAAATGCACCGACACGTTCTTTCCTTATAGTAACTGGGAAGGTCACGGGGGTTTTCTGTGTGTGAGAGAATTTGCGTCACTGCGTTCCAGTTAGTCTATGTAGTATGCGTTTACTACAAATTGCCAATGGCCTCGCCATTCATTTCGACTGATTAAATAAATCTGAAGGTACACAAAACCAAAAACTTCGTTGTGGTGGATGTGTGTAAAAAAAGAATCTCTAGTATAAAACCATGTTTGTATAGCATGACGCGTACAGCTTGCCCAATAACTTAGACATGCCAAGATTACCTTGAAAATGCACTGTGTTAAATTCATTCTTCAAAATGAACGAAGTTGATCAATAGATTGTAAAATTCTTTAAAAATGTGCATGCCTACATTAGTATTTGTAAAATACAATACTATTATTCTGTTTGGCAAATAAGTTCTTTGGTACAAAAAACATGTTCTTAATGTATGTTTTCTTCCACAAAGTGAATAACTTTTTTTTATTCTCAACTGACCAAGTTACTAGTCCAGTTTTTAATGCTAGGGGAAGGCCTTACGGAATAGCAGTAGGCGTGGTAAGTTTTTAAATAGGATATACTATTATCCCATTTTTTAATTATATCAACATTTCTATACGAAAAAAATTCTAACACTTACAAGAAAACCTACCCAACAGTTTTGTAAAGGTTACTGAAGAATGTTTGGTTCCTCATTTCATTTTCCTCAATTCAGTGGCTTTGCTAATGGACTACAACTAGAGTTGTATCGTAACATTTCCGTCGACTACTATTGTGTGCTAGAGGTTCGCTAAGATGAAAATAATATCATTGTTCATTCAGCAATGTTGAACGCCCCTTTTCAAAGAATTCACCTCCAGTGGGTGCGTTCCGAGTGTTGCCATAGAGCAGTGGTGTCAAGGTCTTCTACTGGTGGCAGTGTCACGCTTCGTAGCACCATAGGATGCACGAGCGTCTCTGCGCAACTAGCGTCGGGAAGGAAACTATTAGTAGTAACACCGCCGTTTTACAATAGTGAATAGCGTCGTCTCTGGTGGCGGGGTGATGAACCGCGTGGAGGGGCGATTTGGTGGTGGCACTCGTGCCTCGGACTCCCGCTCGTGGCATCGACCCTTGGCAACACTGCCATAGAGGGGGGAAAAGGGTGGCTCTCTGAGGGTTTCCGTCGCCGCCGTGGCGCACGCGGCCTGCGCAAATTCGCACGGGCCGCTGCGCTCACTTCCAGACGCGTATTGGGGTAATCAGGCCGCCCCTGGCAAGCACAGAGTTTGCGCCCCAGTCAAGTGACTTCAACCTAGTGTTGTTGTTTTGTTTTAGCGGGTATACTCTAAATAGCCCTCGTGAGTGGCGCCCATGGCACGTGCCATGTCTGCCATACAGTAGATACCAGAGAGTATATATCAGAGTCGGCACTCAATGCTATTTCCAACGATCTTAACGGTTTTTATTTTCATGGAGGGGGAAGCATCCATCTTGGACCCAGCCTTCAGCAGCCAATAGCGTCGAAGGGCGATCTACCAATAGAGATGGCGTGAAGATGTTGACCGGGGCATTTAAAATTACATCACTAAGGATTTTTTTCAAAATTGTGAAAAATTATATGAATATAATTTATTTTATGTAAACACGCTAGCAATTAGAAGCCATTATGTATTTAACATTTGGGATTCTGAGTCGGATAAAGGAACTGATACGAGCAAAATAAAAAAGTTATTCTTATACACAATATTTATTTCTAAATTATGTAAATAAACACGGTCATTCACAATATAGACATACGGTAGATGCGCCCCCTCTGCTCACTTCGCAGGTGTCTGCATTGCCTTCAGGAGCGCGAAGCGCCCATGTGCAACGCCGCCCGCGGAGACGGAGTGACTCAGAAGCAGCCTTGAGCGGAATGGCCGCGGAGGCGCGGTCAGTCCACGCGAGAGCCGAGTGCCTCCGTAGCGGTCTGCGCACGAAGCGCGCGGAGAAAACGTAGCAGGGGATTTCTGCACGCGATTTCATCGAAAGGCTACTACAAAAAGTGTTTGCGGAGCGCATCGCTTCTCTGAATCCTTCGACGCTCGGCGGTGAGAGCTTTGATCTTTGGTGTTTGAAAGGTATGCCGCGGAATACGGCGCTGACGCGTGAAACAATTTATCGGAATGCGTGCGTTCGACCTGTACTTGTGGTCAGGGGAATCCTCTGATACCTTGAAGAACAATATAATGATAATGATGTAGCTTCGAGGGATCAATATATTGTTACGTAAACACTCGATATTTGGTTCATTACAATCGAATCTCGATAGCACAAAAATAGTGTGTTTTTGCACCCTCGAACGTTAAGTACTATCGATCTGCTCATGCGCAGTGCAAGTTTCGCATCACTTTATTGCATCTACGCATGCGCAGAAGATCGATAGTGCTTCACGGTCGAGGGTGCAAAAACTCTATTAAATTAGCCGATTCGGTGGCCGAGATCGCGGACCGAAAGGTCGCGGGTTCGAGTCCCGCCTGGGGAATGGTTGTATGTATTCGTCTTCACCCCTTATCATCACCATTTCGTTTCATCCTCATAGATACCATAACGTTAAATCCAATAGTTGTCGCTAATGACCTAGACGTTGATGCGACCTTAAATAAAAAAAATAAAATTATCAAACTTCGGGGTTCCCAAAGGGGTCGGTGTAGACGCCTTGTGGATCGATGACATTTTGAAAGGGTCAATGTTGATGGATGATTAAGAGGTCGATTGCGGGAGATTAGCCGAATATGAACCGACGCCTAATCAGGATAATGAAGATCCATTGATTAACAAATATTAATGAAGTTAAGAAAGTTACAGTGAGGACTGGATTCCAAAGAAATTGTAGAAATCAAATACCTTAATACTATAAACATTCAATTGGAAATTTAAAGTGAAAGTATTAAGATATTGGATTAGCTATTATCCCATTGCAATCCAATCCTCATTTTAAAATATAAAGCAATAATTTGCAATTGTAATTAACTTAATTATCTGTTAATCGACATAAAGCAACAAAACGTGTAAAATACAAATTCTCTCCTGTTCTCTCGTATCTGTCGTTCATCCACAGTAGTCACGATTTTTAGAAAACTAAAGAAATTATATCGATGAATATCACTCATGGATATCACTCAGTACGATATTCTATCGCCCATGATAGTACTCTCTCCAGTACGCACTAGACAAATATGATCGACAGTTCTTAAAAAGACTCAACATTTTGTGACTAAATTGTAATAAAATTTAGCAACTCAGACTATTCAGGAGTGGAAGCGTTTTCCGTTAGTGAAAATTGAGATATTTACAAGAAATTGTTATATTTATGGCATTTTCGTGCAATTCTTTTTATATGATGTTGATGCTGTATACTATAGAGAAAACATAAGGGGGTTGATGACGCAAACATTTTGTTTAAAAGAGGTCGATGAAACAATGTCGGGAATCCCTGATCTAACTATTCTTCATAAGAAGCCTTTTACCCTCATGGACGTTCGTCATTGCTGTTGCCATTTGTTAGGCATCCGCCTGATATTAGAAAAATTCTCAATGTTCGTATAAGCATCAATGTGTCACATTTTACTCGTTCAACATTTTTAGAGACTTCAAAAGGCGAGCAGGTGATCGAAAACGTTTTCTCTTCTTTTTAATTAACGAAATTGTTCCAACAAATATACAACGTGACTGTATTTAAATGAAGCCAAAGAATATCACTCAGGTGATTGTCTAATGAAGCATTTCATAATAATTGAATCAACTATAAAATTCAACCTTTCACGAAGAAAAGAAATTCATATTTTCTGCACTATATTAAACAATCTAATCTGTCTTAAATAGAGAAATTAATATCAAACATGATACTTTGCTTGAATTTTAAATGAAGCCTATTCATTCTCACAAAATTCTTTTGAGCTCTTATTTTCGGAATAATTATCTCGTTTTTTTTAATAACATTTCATATAATTATTAAAATCACTTCAAACTTAAAACGATTTATTTCTGTCGCAACTATCGAAATTTTAATCATGGATATGCTGTCTTGCAAAGGGCAAGCTGTTTGGACAGTGCCGCGCATGCCAAACCACAAAGTAATTTTCAAAAATCCATTAAAGTTCTACCTATTCAATAAAACAATAATTTGAAAGCAATTCATGAAATAATAGGTGAAATATTTCAATTACATTATTAGGTTGATGGGAACTGAAATTATTTAACCGAATATATTTCGATCTTACAGCTTTTAAGTCTCCTCCACTCTTTAAATTCTTCTCTGGATTCGACTCTGATAAATGTTGTGTAATATTGTGATGAATATGTGATTCTCAAATGCTAAACTAATTAAATAAACTAACAGGTTATCAAAGAACACAACTAAGAGTGGAACGACAACACAATTTTGACCACGATCTCGCATGTCAGGATGGCCGAGCGGTCTAAGGCGCTGCGTTCAGGTCGCAGTCCACTTCTGTGGGCGTGGGTTCGAATCCACTTCTGACAAACTTTTGAGGGACTGGATGCGTGACCTTCCCTTTGTTCTCTACGTAATAACATTCAAACATCGGAAAATGTTCGGATTAAATAAATGAATTAGTTTCATCATAGGAATTAAAGTTATCACAGAGTTTAGAGCATGGTAGCGCCATCTGTGAGACAAGATGTAGACTAAAGCACCAGTGTCTCTCGTCAGTGTGTTGTGGTTTGATTATATATTGAGTCAAAAGTTTTCAATCTTTAAAATTAAAATGATGGAAATTATTATCGAGAAATGTGTATAATGCAACGAAAGTTTTAATCAGTAAACTATTTGACTGCTAACTAATTGTATAACATTTTCATTATGAGGTAAAATAATACAGTTATAGTAAATATTTTTCTTAACTACTTTGTATTGAATGATTTTTTTATTTTGTTCCTATAGTTCTTCAAAAAGGGTTATGTAAATAGAAAGGATGGCATTTTCTAACGGATCCGCTGATTTTAACTTTAAATATTCGAAATGTACTTAATATTATTCTCGAATTAAGACATTAGAATTAAGAAAAATGAAACATACATTAGAAGTCCTACTCCCTTAATGCCCTCTGCTATAAATCAGAATATTTCATCAGGAGAGTATTCCACTGATTTATTAGTAGAGTTCATTAGAAGAGTATAGGATCCGATTCCCAAACAGCCGCGAACTCCTCGAGGTGGAAATGCGCGCAGAATTGGGGTGTCGACGTCTTTCGAGAGGTTGGCCTGGCTGTATCTACGTAAAACAAACAGCCGCGAGGAGAGCGCAATACGAGCTGTTGGAGCCGGGCGGGGGGGGGGGGAGGTGTGCGTCAGCGCGCAGGTGAGAGTGGACCGGCGGCGGCGGTAGTGACGACGAAGGCGGTGGGAACAGGCGGTGGCAGGGGAGGTGGCGACGAGAATGGCAACGGTGGCGGCAGGTGGTGTCGACGGGATGGCAACGGTAGTGGTGGTGGCGGCTGAGGCGACGTGTGGCGGCGATGGCGGCAGTGGCGGCAGTGGCTGAGATGGCGGTGGCGGTGCTGAGTATGAAGAGGAGGCGGAGGCAGCGGGCGGCGGCTGCGGCGGCAGCGGTGCGCGGCTGCGGCGGCAGCGGTGGCGGTGGCCTGAGTATGATGAGGAGGAGAATGCGGCGGTGATGGTGGCGATGGCGTTGGCGATCGCGGCGGTGTCGGCCGGCGCGCGGGCGGCGGCGGCGGCGGCGGCGGCGGCGGCGGGCGGCGCGGCGGCGGCGGCCGGCGGCGGCGCTGAGGCGGCGGCTGAGGCGGCGGCTGAGGCGGCGGCTGAGGCGGCGGCTGAGGCGGCGGCTGAGGCGGCGGCTGAGGCGGCGGCTGAGGCGGCGGCTGAGGCGGCGGCTGAGGCGGCGGCTGAGGCGGCGGCTGAGGCGGCGGCTGAGGCGGCGGCGGAGGAGGCGGCGGCGGCGGCGGAGGAGGCGGCGGCGGCGGCGGAGGAGGCGGAGGAGGCGGCGGCGGCGGAGGAGGCGGCGGCGGCGGAGGAGGCGGCGGCGGCCGGAGGCGGCCGGCCGGCGCGCGGAGGAGGCGGCTGCGGCGGCGGTGAGGAGGCAGCGGCGGCGGAGGCGGCGGCGGCGGAGGAGGCGGCGGCGGCGGCGGATGAGGCGGCGCGGCGGAGGAGGCGGCGGCGGCGGAGGAGGCGGCGGCGGCGGAGGAGGCGGAGGAGGCGGAGGAAAGGCGGGCGCCGCACTTTCGCCCTCCGCCGGGCGCCCCGCCCGAAGGGGTCGTCGGCGCGCGTCACGCCAGCACGCGCTCACGCGTCCATTTGACTCACGCGCGCGCGCGCGCACACGCAGCCGCACGCTTGCCGGGGCGCCCAGAAGGGGGGGGGGCACGTGGGGCAACTTGACCAAGGCCCCGACATAATCGGAGCCCCGATTTTTTTTTAATTCAAAAGAAAAAAAAATCTTCATCTCTGATACAAATTTAATGCTATGGGGAAGTAAATTCTGTTTACGAATTGAGGGAGGAGGCAATTGTTGTTTGAAATGAGGTGGATCAACTGGCCCAGGTCCTGTTTTTTTCTGGGAGACCCGGTACGCTTGCACGAGGAGGAGGAGGATATTTTTTAAATCAGTTTGCACTTCTCGCGTAATACGCACGTACTATAGAAAATGTAATGATTTGGCATAAAATAGCGATTTTTTCGACAGAAAAAATCTGTTTTTGAGTACCTGATACTGAAAAGGAGGACCATTCTTATTCCCGTATGTCGTAAATACGAGGAACTTCTTCTAGTACATTATGTAGCCATATTCTACTATTTTGTGATAGAAAAATTGATTTCAAAATTTTGATACCGAAAAATTGATTTGTGGCAAATCTTACTCTCTGTTCATGTCTTTTGTCAACGCCAAAACGTTCTGACACTTTTCTCCACAACTGATATTTCCCGATCGATTTGGCTAAACTCGAGGACCTCCGAATTTCAAAGATTATTTGATTTGAGGAGGTGGGACCGGGTCTATACGTTAAAGGACAATTCAATTTTTTTCCTCAATCTTTTTAACTTTTTTCTCAGGGCAGACAAAATACGGTTATAATAATGACGCAGGCCTCATTTCCCTTGACATTTCTAATCTTAGAAATTCGCGAGTTCATTTTTTTTTTTCATTTTCTTACAACAATATTGAATATAGAGATTCTTTCCCGTAATTAAATACTGTTTCTTCGAAATCAAATCTTTAGAGTACAATTTTTCGACAACATGACTACTTTATATATTTCTCAAAAACACCTCCAAAATTTTTCTTTAATTTTTTTTTCGTAGGACTCTTAAAAACTGGTGGTTTGTCAATTTTGTTGAACTCTTTCGATTTTCGAAAATTACAGAAGTTACAAAATATGCGAGAGTGTGTGCAATTGTAGCACCGGTAGTTTAATTTTGTTTGTAGAGTGTTTTTAGACATTGTATGTAATAAAGTCAGTAATTTAGTAATAACAATGTTTAATAATATTCCTGTAGAAATTAATTTAAATTGCAGGCCTCAAACTATTTATACAAATTATATGAACGTTTATTAAGGCCTGATTCTGCATTCTGACCTCTCCCGGCGCATAATGTGCCTTTCGGGTGTCACTTGGAACGTTCCGCGACTGCTACCAATTTTCTATTGTAACTAAGCTGTGGATTTTTCCCTATTTCCCTATTTTATCCTTCAATTAAAAATGCAGTATTTTAGGTTACTCTTTCATTTTGGGGCATTATTAGTATTATATTTTAATCCACCTAATGCTTCAAAATGAATAAGTAACTTAAAATACTGCGTTTTTTATTAAAGGATGAAAATAGGCAAATAGGCAAAAATCCGCAGCTTAATTGCAACATCCCCCGCTTCTACCTATTTTCTGTTGTAATAAAATAATATTTATTTTGAATGTCTTGTATATTTTCTTTTCAAAATCTTTAATAAAATGTACTTCAGTACTTTAACATGTTACTCGTACAATCTTCATATCTTGCATAATATTAGCATATTGCAATTTTCGTTAAAGGAATATTGAATTTCGATCAATTCTTTTTTTTTAACAGCTTTATTTTCTGTCTGTTCAATCCATTGATTTTACAGAGCTTTTAATTATTTAATACTAGAACAGGGTTAGGGCATAGGCAGGCGGGGAGTTCATTTATTTGAAGCTCCCTCTCACTTTGTTACGATTTAGTGTTTGATTTTTTTTTTAAGCTTCATTTTGAATTTGTAGTATTCTATCATTGAATGTAATGTCTGTAAGTTTATCATTTTTTTTATTCAATTTGCTTTCTTATTTGAATGTTTATGGAGGGCGTAGTTTGTCCTTGGGTAACCTTGAAATAATTTTTATGTCTTCTGCTGATCGTCCTAGATTGAAGTTTTTAACGCATTCTGCTTCTGGTAATGCTTCAAAAAAATTTGCTGATAGTTTACTAATGTAAGTAGTTATATTTTTCTATATTCAACTCGTTTCTAATTTGTCTATTTGACACGTACCATGGTGCTTTAATTATGCGTCTTAAAAATTTGTTTTGAACTATTTGAATTTCCCCTCCAAATTACTTTTTGCGGCTCCACCCCAGACTGGGCAGGCGTAAGTAAGCGATGGTCTGATAATGGATTTTGAATATAGTTATCCCATTTCTATGCTTAGTCTGGAGTGGTTATTTATAATTGGATATAGTTTTGCAATTTTCACGTATGTTTTATTGGCTATTTCTTTAATGTGATACTTCCACGTTAGTTTTTTGGTCAAGAAGTACTCCTAAATATCTTACTGGTTGATCTTTTTTGATCCATTTTAAATTTACATTTTTAATGATTAGTGGGTTTGGCATATTAGGTCGTCGTAGCGTAAATATCTTGGGTTGTGATTTAGTGGGGTTTATTTTTATTTGCCATTTTGAGCACCAATTTATAAATGTATCTAACGATGATTGTAGAATTTCTCTACCTTGATCTACATCTTTGTTTGTTGTAAACAGTACTGTGTCATCAGCGAAACATGCTATTTCTGTTCTTTCCATCTGGGGGTAGTCTGCAACCGCAAATGTTAAAGAGGGTTGGTGAGAGCGGTGAACCTTGCGGTACTCCAGCTTGCGTGATTTTTAGATCAGATAAGGTATTATTCACTTTCACTGCGAAGGAGCGATTTTGTATGAAACTTTTAATTATTTCATATAGATAATGGGGAATTCCCAGATTTCTCATTTTATACAATAGCCCTGCATGCCAAATTTTATCGAAGGCCTTTTCTACATCAAGGAAAATAGCTAGTGTGTGTTTATGCTGGTGAAATGAGTTGGCTATGTTTTCAGTTAGTCTTATAAGCTGCTGAGTGGTAGAGTAATGTTCGCGAAATCCGAATTGTTCTTTTGGAATTATATTGTTTTCTTTTAGAAAACTATTTAACCGTTTAAGGATTAATTTTTCAAACACTTTTCCTATATTGGATAATAAACTTATTAACTATTTTTACGATCAATTCTCTTTCCACATTCATACTCAATATATTTCCGTTGCTATCCTAATTGAGAACAAGTGAAGAAATCATCCGCCACTTGTTCACGAAACGTAAACAAACATGTGATGAATATACGAAGCGTTATACACTCCACAACTTAGTGAAACATTCGCGTAACCACTCATGCGCTTTCGTATTCATTTACGCATGCTTGCACCCATGAGGTTTTGCACTCGCTGGAGGGGCAGACCTTTTATTCATTTGTTTAATATTGACTCCGATTAGAAGCATCACCTCCACATCCGAGTACATTTACTGAAGATTGAGAACTAACTCGACGATTTCAGTTTGTTGCCTCACTTTCCGTGCTTCATAGGTTGCAGATATTGCAGATCTCACCCAATTTATATATACCGGAATAGTACATCGACTCCTTAGAAAAAAATCTTAATTCAAAATGAAAGGTAATATTACCAAAAACCATCGTGTCACCGTTCTTCCGGGGCTAAATGAGCTAGAAAACCTGCGGGAATGCTAGGCATACCCAAACTTTTCTCCTCTTAGGGCTATTACTCAACAATTAGAGAAGGTTTTTAGAAAAGTGCTAATATTATTTAAATATCTACAATTGAATGAAGTTATGCGTATAATATCCAAGAAGCAAGAATCATTAGGTTGAAAAATATCTTGGAAAGCTGGGTTGGATCTTAAACTTTCAAGCAACGAGTATGGACACAGAAAATCAGGGATGTATCAGATGTGTAGTTACAACTAGTTCTCTTTAGTTTTTCAAATTTAATCAATAATAACTAATGTTAATTTTTCCGCAATTTATTATCCTAAGAAACAGTTCATATGTAGTATGTGTTTTAAACTTTTCTGCCTCCAAAGATCAGCACAATAATCGATAGGCGATAGCAATTCGCGGATAAATTTATTAACTAATGAGGGCAGAATTTTTACTCAGTTGTTGGAAAATGTGTGTCAAAGTAACGATTAGAGACCGGAAAAATATGTAGTATTAAACGTTAAAATATGTACATAAATATGTAATGAAAATAGTAAGAATATGTAATAAATATGTAAAATTGAATATAACATGTAATATTAAAATTCTCTAATTAAAAACCATTTACATAGCAAGAAATTACATTTAGAAAAACTGCTCGCTTTACATCATACAACTTTCCTCGTTACTGGTAAAAGCTTAATCTATTGTAATCCAAGACCGTAGTTTAGCAGCCAGGCCAATCGGAATAGAAGCCATCGCACGAACTGGCGAGATCTACAATCAGGAAACAAATACTGTAGCATCTTCATGGACGTGTTACACGTCGGCGATCGCAAATTTTTTCTCGAAATTAAGGTTACAGATCACAAAACGCAGTGACAATAATATTTCGGACACCTAGATTTCCCCAATAATGGGGGGAAAATGCTGATTTAAAAAAAATGCATCTTTTCATAAAAATATGGAATTAAATTGAAGAAAATTGATAAAATAAGAAAATATATTGTGAAAACAGCAAAATATGTAAAATAGTACTAAATATGTAAAAATATGTAACGAAAAAATTAGATATTGTGTTAGGAGGGCGGTGCTTTGCCAAGATTACAATTTTGAGAACGGTAAGTAGAAAGACAAAATATAATTACATAAAAATCCCGTCCCTAGTGATGATTTCTGCCTGCATGCTGACGGAGTATCGTCGCGTGCGATGACGGCGGCAACTCGTTTGCCATACGGTTGTCCTCGGCCGTTCCGTCTCTTGCGCAAAATTGCTAATTGACGCAAACGCCAATCCAATAGCACAGCACTCTCTCTTCTCTCGTGAGAGGGGAAACACCGGGCAAAGATTTAGGTTCTGACCCGATTTTGGGCTTCGAAGCTTCGATGGGAATTTACAGCTTGTAAACGGATGAACAAGTCTCCGCAAGTAAATTACGTATAACGCAATTCAGTAAAAATAATATAAGCGATGATGTAAACATGTCTCAACCGTTATTTTTCGTTTGCTTGGTAATCTTCATTTTTTACATTTTAGCGAGTGTAATAATTGCACCCAAATAAAAGTAAATGTTTGTAAACCTTATTTACATCTCTTCTTATTAAAAGGAATTCCCAGAATGTTGAAGTACAGCTATTTATGTAGAGCCCCTATCTACTAACTTCAAGAACATTCGAACTGAGGCAGTATCTTCAAAGAGAATGAGGCCAAAATCCTTTGGAAAATGGCTCCCAGATTTTCCTCGCCAGTTTATTTTTCAGATGCATTGTTGTAAATTTTCGTACGTAATTACACGAGTGCTTTGAAAATGTTCCATAAATCTCCGAGTCGCCAAGCGACGAGTTTTGAGAAGTGAATCCAACAATGCGGCTGAATTTGACCCAGGTATGTAGTTAGACTCGAAAATCGTACCTCCGTCTCTAGGGCCTCCCGGTCAGTCTCTGCAGCAACATGCCCTGAGCCACCTAATCACATCGGCGACCCACCGACAATTTTTTTTTACAGAATAACTCTTATTGTCCGGCCCTATTAACGAAAAAGTGGGTAAATCTTCTTCCTACATGTGGGAAATTACTTGCTCTAACACGTGTAGACAGAATCAATGTTCTCTGGGTCCTTGGTACCGAAAAATCGAATGAAGGCAAAACGTCTGTCTGTTTGTCTATCTATCTATCTATCTATCCATCTGTCTATCTTATCTATCTGTACTTCGGTCCGGTCGTACTTTTGATCGTCTGTGCATCTGCCCGACTGTCAGCCTGTCCATGTGTCCTTTTTCTTTGCGTCCCTCCTACAACTACAATATTGAAGATATTGTAGTTGATATTATGTATATTGATATTATGTATTGTAGATTTTCTCCTTTGTGAAGTCATTGTTTAAAGACAAATTTCCAAATAAGGTTATGGATATTCGTTTTTTTTTTGTTTTTGTCCTAACAAGCTCGTACAGCGTTTGGTGTATTACACAGGGTGGAAGTAGGTCAGCGACTGCAGTACCTCAACCGCTTGTATCGCTGCCTTCATTCACTTGCCATTTCATACAACTTCAGGTGAACGGCAACCGGTTGTGGCGCTCATTTACAGTTAGCTGAAGAGTCAATACCGATCGAATACTTATTTCTTTGCGCTCTGAATTGCATGTTACCTCGAGCAGCAATTCACGGGTTGAAATGTCTCAGGCCATCAATTGATGTTCCTGCAGTCCTCTGACCAGGAGGTCCTAGGGTTTGAGTCCCGTGGGTGGCAGCGTTTTTCACACTATTACATAGCTAGGACGAATTCAGCCGCTAACTGGAGCAGAATTCTGGCAGCCAGCCAACCGCGTGCGATCTTTCTTCCTCCCCTTACGTACACACGCACACTTACATGTCTAACACTACCACACACGCCGGAAGACCAGTCGAAGCTTACAGCTTGTCCGGTCCTGAGGTGGTGCCCCGTGTTGGGAGATACTGGCTAAGGGAAAATCCCCAACCCTACGGGTAGGTTGGCCCTGTATCTCGCCATTGATATAGATAAAGCTTTTTCACATTTATAATTACTCGAGTATTTTCACAATTACTAGAGTTTTATTTCGTTTAATTTTACATTACGTAATAAATTGAATAAAATTCAATTAACCACCAATCAAGGAAATTCTTCTTTTATTAGCTAATAATATTGGCATTAATGGTTAACTCAAAATTACTTTCCTATGTTTTGAAAAAACAAAGTCGGACGGACTGTCCTCATTCCTCAGTTTTCTCGTAAAATAAAGGTTGCCAGACACAAAATGCGCAATAAAAATTATTTTGATACGAATCAAAATAAGTGTTGGAATTCACGAATTCGTGAAAGATCATCGAATACTTCCCCCTCGGTACAACGGTTTAACTGTTGCGCGTCAGACTGAACAAGGGGAATTTTCGCCGGCGTGATCATTCTTATTAGCAGCACCACCTTTGCTGGACATGACTCGTCGGGGAAGTACCTAACGGGAGTACTTGCCCGGTTTAGTGTTTAGTACACACTATTTGACTTCAGCTTCACGCTCAAGCTCTTGAACAGGATGATTTAAGCGGACTTCCCTTTCACTCGGTTATCAAAAACATCGTTGTGTGTCATCGTTGTAACAACTATACTATTTCAGCAAATCGCTCGGTCGTATATGTAATATATATATTTAAAAAAAGTAAGTTCTAGATGTGATGGACGTCAGCGAGTAGTGTTGGTATCTCAGAAACATTCATAAATACCATAGATAATGCAAGTATATTTATACATTTATACTTGTATGTAACAATGAAATTAATATGTATTGCTTATATGTAATAACTTGTATTTGCTGTTTACATTCAAAACAATGTTTGGAGACGAAATGAGTGGTACAAACATTTGGAAGAAAGTCCACTTTTTATCATTTCTCTTGTCCGCGATCATCAGTTGTAGAAGCATCCTTGCGCCCTTCAAAAAACAAGGAACGGGATTTTTGAAATGCCTTCAAAATGAAAATAATATTTTATAACGCATTTCATGGGAAGCAACACTAATTCCTTTCAATGGCCTTATTACAAGATATGACTGAACTCTTGCTTTCATTTTAGGCGTGGTTGCTCTATCGCAGAAATAGAGTAAATAAAAATTCAGAGCCAATTTTGGAAAAAAAAATGAAAATGTTGAAAACGTGAAATGTTGGTACTTTATGGAAAGTACCCTCGAAAATCAAAATATCCCTTTCAAATTCGCAGGACCTCGAGCACGGCCAAACCGACAGCGGAATATCAGCGAGAAAATTATTGATTTAGGAAACAGAGGTCGGCACGTAAGCACAGACAGTCAGGCAGGCACGTTTTGCGTTAAATCAATTGTAAGGTATTGAAATCAAACAATTTCACCAAAAAAAATTAAAATTAATATTTTTAAGATGGTGTTCCCTACAAAGAAAAGAACATTTCATGTTTAGCATTTACACATATGTCTTTATCCCTGAATATCAAATGAACTCCGCTGAAAACTAGTATTGCTTGCTCAGTTTTTAACGAAGAGTGAAAACTTCATGTCACACATTGTTTTCGCTAAGCATTAACCCTAGAAATACGAAAGAGGGGCAGTGGCTCGTAGGACAACCACCATCTTGATGATGCTTTCAGTTCATATTATTCATGTGCTCTGTATTTATTGATTGAATTAAATGTACATGTGGTTGAGATATTTTCCTTTCGTTTCCACCACCAATGCCCAGATGATTTGTGTGACTATTTGCCTGTTGTTCAGTTTATAGGATTCAAGATGACTTGAAAGATAGGAAGACCGCGAAATTAATCGTATTGAAGGATTTACCCTTCAGATGCAGAGAGTGAAGAAGATACAGTAAAACCTCGTTAGCACGAACTCGCTTAACACCAATTTCGACGGAACACGAACAAAACCTTCGGTCCCGGCAAGGGATTACGGTTATTACGGATGTTATGTCCATAAATGAAAGTCGCACGCTAACTCAACAACAATTTATTGATTCCTTAATTACAAAAGCTGCCAGCCATATTGCCAGTCCTTGGCAATCTCCAATTCCCTGCTTCTCTACCAGTACGGTTCCTGGACGTTTCCCGCCGACGCTGGCTGAGACCGTCGCCCCACGACGATAGACTCCCGACTGCTGGTTCTCTGGACTAGACTCGTAACTCCACTCGGGACTCACTCGGGACTGCCCTCGGGGTGCCGGCCGGCTCCCTCTAAAGGGCCGATACTAGGCGGTGACTCGCTGTCACGGCTCGAGTCTGCTGGGCCGTGTCCACAGCTTGCCGCTGCCGCCGCCGATCCCCGCCAGAGCGCCGC
>JAHLJT010002406.1:6290293-6354166 GCA_031308135.1 Acheta domesticus | reverse complement strand
AAGATAACCCACTTCTTTTACTCAACAATCCTAAATTAGTACAATTAATTATTGATAGAATTGATAATGTTGTGGGAATAGAAGCGGCAAAGGTATTAATAGAAAGTTGTGCTCCTTCACCGTATTATCGACAATCTTTATCATGCTTTATATCACCTGTAATAGATAAATCTCACAATAAATCTTTAAAATATGCTCTTGCAAATATTTTCTTTAATGACAATTCTACAAACAAATTAGTTGGAGTTCCTGAACTGTGGCTTTCAGTAGTTTATTTTGCAATTGAAAATATAACTTATCTTCAAAACCAAGGTTTTATAACCATACTAAAAAATACACTTTTAAACAAATTTAGAAACACACTTGTTCCCATGTCTTTGAGTGGATTGTTTTCTATTAAACCAACTGTCAAATGTTCATTAGATGTAGCTATTTGGTACTGTGCATGTAGTAGTCCTCTTATTTTTAAAAATGGTGTAGAAAATCGTTTACAAAATATGATTACTGCACACCATCTTCGTCTATTAGATATGTTTAATTATCCATATGAAAAAGAATGGATTGTTAATAGAATAAATATTTATAAAATATTTTCTCAAATGATGCGAATGTGTATAAAAGATAAATATTTGTTTGAAAAAACTTTATATTCACGAACTTTTCAACAATCAATTAAACTTACTGATAACACCATTATTCTTATTGATGGACCTTTAATTGAAAACAAAGAGATTGAAAATAAAGAGATTGATGATTGGGATAAAGTTTCAAAAGAAACTTTATATTTTCTTGGTTCGTTAGTCGATACACAAAAAACATTCAGTTCAATTACAATTCCAAATGAAATACCATATATTTCTTTACCAGATCCATTAATTATGTATAATCCTCCAGCAAATGGTAGAATTAAAATATGTTCTAAAACATGTAGACCTTATACATACGATACTGTAACTAAAGAACATTGGAAAATTTGTTCAGAAAGACTGTATGGGCCACTATCTAAACAATTATCATGTTATAATTATTTTATAAGATATGTTAACGAAAAAGACAGTTACCCAACACAAAATGAATTTATAAAGTGGATGTCTGAAAAACAATACAATCGGGGCATTAAAACAATGCCGATTAATATTATTCAAGATGTAAAAGAATTATTTGAAGACTATAATAATATTATGGTAACCATAACACCAAAAGAATTTAAAAATATAACAGAAAAAAGTCGATGCAAAGAAAATCGTATTAAAATGGAAAATAATTAAAAACAATTCATTTTGGAAAAAATACAAAGGTTTATAAAGAAAATTTATAAAAAGAAATTAAATTTTAATGACTTGTGGTCATTAAAATTATTCCAATGAAAGATTATTCAATTCAGATTGAACAGAGTCTTCCATATTGCTAGGAACTAAAGTCATAATTTTGTCAAGTGGTAAATGTGCCAGTAATCCAGAACTACTTAACTTTGCAAATATTTCAAATTTCTTTTCAAATAATTCGCTAACATCGTTTTCAATTGTCATATCTAAAATATCATGCAATTCGTTTTTGTGTATTCCAGGTATGTCATTCTTTTCTATATATTCTTTAACCTTAAAAGAGATAGATTTCATAAATCTATCAACATTTAAATTTTTGGTTTGAAAATCTTCTAAACTTTTTTCAATCGTAGGTTTAATTACATCACCAATTGCTTCTATAGATTCGTCTGAAACACCTTCTTCACTAAATTCTGGAATATTTACAGAAGAGGAATTAAAAGAAGAAGCAAAACTAGTTACAAATTTATTTAAAAATAATTCTTCTTCAGTTAAACCACCATCAATTAAATAATTAATTGAACTTAGATGATCCAAAATTGCTGATTGATTTTCATCTTCTTTTTGTAAATATTCTATTACATCTATAAAAGCTTCTTCATCAAAAATTATACCTTTATCTCCACTTTCAAACAAAGATACATCTTTTTTATCTATAGCTTTTGAATTTCTTTTACAAAAATCAATTGTTTCATTAATTATTTTTGTAGATTCTTTCATTGAAATATTTAATTTATTTAAATATGCTAAAAGCATATGAAGAGGTTCATCAACTTCATCTTGGTAACAGTCACACAAACTTGTTACAAATTCTTTTACTGCTTCAAAAATTACATAATGTTGATATTTTGCCATATTGTTTCTTTTTAATAATCCTTTCTTTAAATGAAAATTTTAAAATTATAATAATCCATTATTTTATATCGTGGTCCTTATTAATTAATTAATAATTGTTGAAACCCCATGGTCCATAGATGGTCAAACGAGAATTGTTGAAAATAATTGTTGAAAATAATTAATTACGAGTTCCAAAAATATCAGGTTTCCACCAAGACCTTTCTCCAGCACATTCTGCTGCAACACATTTTTTCAATTCTAAATTATTTGTGGACTCTGGATATATAAACTGATCAAAAGATACATTTTTAACATTATAACAATTTTGTAACTCTGTTGTATATTTATCAACTATTTTTGATACACTTTTCTTATCTTTAATTTTTTTATCTAAAGATTTCTTTACATTGTTTTTAATTTCAAATTCTATTCCTTCTATACATTTTTGTTTACACACCTTCATAAATATTAACAAAAGAAGTAAAACAGGTATCAACAATAATAAAGTTATCTTCATTTATTTTAATGACTATAGTCATTAAAATTTAAAATTGACCATTTCCGCCTAACATTCTTCTATGATTAGTATCTAACGGATACATCTTCCTTTGCCAAGCTTCAGCATTGCGTTTGCGCATTAATGATTCTTGCATATCTGATCTAAATCTATTTGTAACATCAATATGCATTTTAACAGCATCTGGATTTATGGCATATAATGGCGCATTTTCATCTACATCATACATATCTAATTTATTTTTATTATAATACTCGCTCATTTCTTCCGCACCCGATAAATCTCTAACATTTTCAATACCTGTTACCCAACCCGTACATGCACCTTCTGTAGGAAAACTTCCAATTGGTCTTGCTCCAGCACCATATCCTACTGGAGTTTCGAATGGAATTCCAGGCATTGTACTCCTTCTTGCTCGCCATTCTCCATATCTTTTAGGTAAACGATTATACCTTTCGTTTTGGAAATGTGGATCAATGTCGCAGTGTACCACGGGTAGTTTACCGGAGACGAGTTTGAGAGCTAAGCGTTAGACCACCGCGACTTCTCATGTTTATCTTATATCACATGGTCTGTCGGCCAGTCTGTGTGCTCACTCACAAACTTTCTCGTGGGTTCTCATGCAGTCACCAATACTCACGGACGTCATATATCACTCAACGACCATTCAGTACAATGTGACACACATTTGAAAACACTCAGAGCACGACAAATAAATATGTAGGTATTAGCGACGTTGTCTTCATATTTTTTACAAGTACTCTACATTTCAATATGAATGACAAACACAGAATTTTACAGTATTATTATGAAGTTATATAATGTGAATTTGTGCACTCGGGCAACGAAATCAGCTGTTGGTCCCGTAGGAAAATGCGAAACCGACAGTTACGATTTAAAATCTGCGTAAAACACGAATGTAGTCCGATATGGGAGGCAAAGATAACCTAATAGGGATTCGATCATTTCATAAATTGTCCATTGTGCCACAATGTACTTCAATCACCTGCATTCATCTTCTCATTTTTATAGATTGAAATGATGTTGCTTAATAAACATCACGAAATGCAACTCCGACCGTTTTCTCGGTGGTCGTGCCCGACTCTTTGATAGGCTCCTCCCTTGCATAGGTGTAGTCGCCTGTGAAGGGATCAATACACAAAGAAGACATTAATAGCATAGGAGAATCTTCATTTAATCATAATCAGTTGATAATAGCCAATACTTTCCTCTTACGTCGCGAAGTTATGTGATATGAATAATATTATAAATAACGATTATTGTTCTTGTAGTACGTCTGTGTTCCATCAAAACATTTGAGACCCACAACAATAAATTTTAATTTCTCTGCATGATCTTGGGACCTCATAACCAGACTCCGGAGAGAATCCGAGAAATCTAGACCATGGGCATATTTCATAATTCCTAACTCCGTCAAAGTAATTCTTTTTCTGAACACCAATTTATTAAACCACATTCTAAATGCGTAAAAAACTAGGATACAATTGAAGTTGATAAACGGGTATACAATTCTTTAGTTAGCCTTAGGAGTGTCCATCGCTTTGATGGCACTAGGCTCGGCAGCGGGGCGGTTTCTCCCTTGCATAGGACTTGCATAGGAGTGTCCATCGCTTTGATGGCATTAGGCCCGGCGAGCGGGCGGCTCCTCCCTTGCATAGGACGCGTCCTTTCCGCGGGGTGGCCGCCCGTCCAAACGAACATCACCTGCGAGGGAGCCATTTCCGCGAGCCGTTTCGCCCGCCGGGACGACTAATTACGCTTGTTGCGCGGACGGCAGCGCACACAGCGCATTACGCAGGTCGTCGGCCGCGTGCGCCCCGACCCTCCCCGCTCCGGGTCGCAAGTTTTGAATTTACACTAGACTGTGCATGGAACTTATTTTAGAGCTCACTGATTGAACATTGAGGCGGAGGAAACGCAAGCGACACATCTTTCTGAAACACATACTCTTGGAGGAGACAGACAAAAAGCTGTGGATAGCTGGTTGCATTCGAAAAGAGAGTGGTGGCAGGGCGCTTGTGAGAATATTAATGAAGGTTTATGAAAGTGGTTACTGTAAAAAAAATAGTTTGGAGCTGAATTTTCAACTGCGAGGGTTGAAATAAATGAGAGATAACTTGCAACCCGTTTTGTAAACATAGAAGTCAAAACAGAAGAATAAAGTAATTGCTTTATTAATATCTGTCTAAATTTGTTCCCCACAAAATTGTCTAAAATTGTTTTTCTTCCCTCAAATATCAATTACGTATCCCAAATTTCTTAGAAAAGTATGGGAAGCCCTTTAATAAGTATGTATTTTTTGCACCAACAAACTTCCCCAAATGTTTCAACTAAGGATTACCATTAAATTCGGATTACATAAATTATAGTTTTATAACTGTTTGGTGTCGTTAATTGTTCTTTCATAAACCTCACTGACATTCTCGCAGCGCGCTGCCACTATCTTCTCGAATGCATCAGCTATCCACAGCTTTTCTCTGTCTGTCTCTTCAAAGAGTTTGTCTCAGAGAGATGTGTCGCTTGCGTTTCGTGCGCCGCCTCCATGATCAGGAAGCTCTAAAATAAGTCCCATGCACAAGTCTAGTGCAAATTCAAAACATGCCTCCGGGTCGTTGCTCCGTCTTCCTCCCTCTGCCGTGCTCCGCGCCCTCGCAAGCTCAGGCTCGCCGCCGCGGCTTTATAATATAATATAATAATAATAATAATATAATAATAAAATAATAATAAGATAATAAAAATGCCTTTATGCGGCTTTCGTCCTTCCGCCACCCGCCGCCGCCGCGCTCCTTCTGCCCCGCTCCGCGGTTGCCCTACAGTAGGAGTATTTTGCACCCTCGAACGATAAGTACTATCGATCTTCGGCTCATGCGCAGTGCAAGTTTCGCCATCACTTTAGTGCATCTACGCATGCGCAGAAGATCGATAGTGCTTCCCGTTCGAGGGTGCAAAAACTCTCTACTGCGATTTTTTCTAACTTTGCCCTCAAGGCCAGACTTCACGGTGGAATATTGTCACGGTATTTCGCGAAGTTCTCAGTCGTGCCGCCAGATATCGCATGATCGCGACCGTATCAAGCAGTGCTGGCGATCATGCACCTGCTAGCGGTACGATGGAGAAAGACGCGAAATGCCGTGTGATATTCCATTGCGGACATAGGGGCTTGAGGGGCAGAGTTAGAAAAATCGCACTACAACCCCGCCCACCACAGCTCACGTGGCGCAGCTCCCCGCCGCCTCCCCGACACCGCCCCGCTTTTTTTCCGTCGCGCTCTGCTCGCGTAGGAGCGCTCCCTCAAACCTTCCTTGCTCCACTAACCCACGCCACAGTACAACCAGTATGTTCACTTGCTCCAAAATCTATTGTGCATCCAAACATTTGATTGCAGTACGGCGCCTTATGGAGTATTGCCCCTCTCTTTCTATCCAATACAGTTTTACATAAGACACTCTCTTTCTACCGCAAGCTGTGTTGCCGATTCAGGAGGCTCGGGGTTATTCGACACGTCCATTTTGTTTCACGCGCAAATCTTAACAAGTTCATTCAACGATAGCTTCAGTGTGTTAATCTTAGACAACTGAGTTTTTTACCAGTTATTCCCAGAACTCTTATGAATGTGATGGGTATTTTGTAATTTAGTTTTATGGTTTAATTCCATGAAATTAATTATAAATGATAGACAAATGCTTATTTCTACATTTTGACGTTCTTAAATTTTCACTATGCGAGAAACTTTTTATTATTGCAGAAAAGCACAAACACCCAGCGGATGAAATGACAAGGGAAGTCCAAATTTTGATATGAGACCAACCACATTTCTGTATGAATCATGGTTCTTGAGTTAGACTAATAAAACAATATTTCGTGCGCTCCGAACGAACATTTCATGTCGTTAAGTGATCTTAAATACTTCTCAGCGATTCTCAAGAGGCGATGTGAAAGGAAAATAGAGTATTTATTTTGAATTTCACTTATTAAAAACAGTGAAATGCATTTAAACATATATAAAAATGAATTAGAAATTTTACTGTTAATAATATTAATGCCAAAGACATTCAACCAGTAGTTGTCGTAAAATGTGCTTTTAATGCAAATAGGTGACGAATTATTAGCTGGGTGTTCGAAAAGAATATTTCGCATTGTCCGCACAAACCCTTGCAGTATTTCATACCATCCATGTCATCTCACCTTTGTGAATGAATTTTCCCTTTATTTTACATAAAAAAGTGGATGTATTGGACGTATAAAATGACTTGGGACTAAAAATTAGCAATATGGACCTTGGTATCGATGTCATTCGCGCAAAACAATTCAAGCCTCGTCAGTATGTGATGAATTAACAATGTTCCAACTGGATTTGGACTTGTTTTGCTTTTGATATTTCAGTTTTAACTCTCATTTAAAGGCCTGTTTTTTAAATAATAATTGTAATAAAAATAATAATCTTTTTTTATCAAAAATCTTTAATTTCTAATATTAAGCAGTCTATTTAACATGTTTTGAAATTATTTCCGTTCAAGTGGTATTCAAGGTGCTGAACAATCTGGCAAAATTTCATGTCAATCCAAGTATTCAGCACGGCGAGTGTTGCGTATAAGCGCCGCTTAGAAGTGACAACACTGTTCTCCATAAGCTCTGTACTGCAATCAAATGTTTGGACGCTCTATAGTTTCGCGCTGGGTAGGCCATGTTCTTGGTTGTCAGCCAATAGAATTTCAGCAGATACATTCGGATACCGTGTGATATGAGAACCGAGTGTATGTGCTTAATTTGTTTCAGAGGACGTGGAGTTTGAATAAAATGGATAGAATAATAAAATGAATTGAACTTCTGAATAAAATAAATGTAAGAAAATCAATTTTACATGGCGGGCCTTTATACCAAGAACATGGCGGACGTCACGCGATCGAAAAAAACTTTTTCAATCGGATTTGCCGCGAGTGAACATACTGGTTTTACTGTGCCATGCCACCACAACCTGTTATGTTTCACATAGGGTTGTTGTATTAATGTTGTAAACCATTTTATATTTATTAACTCATGGCCATGACAGAAGCTTATAAGAGGTAACTGAACATGTTTCATTGCACTTCTTTAATGATTGTAGTTTAATAATTCATTTTCCAGGTTTATCTTTGGATGTTTATGTAATATATTTATTGTCACCTTTTACTCTTTTAATCAATGATACCTGTTTTGTATTCTTTGCCTTTATGGCTTTAAGTAAAATCTCTTTGTAAGCAATTGTAAACTAAGTTTTCTTTGGTTCAGCTATCACTAAGTCCTTTGGTAGCAAAGGTTTACATGTAAGCTGAGAGCTCTGTGGCAGAACTATCGATCATAGTTCAGTTTGTTACGACAGCCCCTGATTTTGTCACAACCCACACTACCCAGGTCACCGGGAAAGGTGACTCAGGGCATCAACTGATGTCACTTCAGTGCCTCAGCCCGGGAGCTCCTAGGTTCGAGTCCGATTGTAGCAGGATTATTCGACACTAGCTTGTAAGCTGCGTCGAGTTCAGTCGAGAATTCTAGCAGCCGGCTGCTCTGATCGATAGTTTTCCATGGTTTCTCCGATCAATACCAGGCGAATGCCGGAGCAGTACCCTAACAAACGCGCTGTGGACCGCGCGATCTTTCCTTTCTCTGCCTTGTCCTATCCCCACCCCTTACACACACATTTACACTAATATGCACTACACTACCACACATGCCGAGGGACCGGTTTGGGGCTTACATGCTTCTCCCGGCTGGTGAGAGGATACCTGATTGGGGACCCCCTCCCCCCTAGCCAATGGTAGGTCGGCGCGGAATCTCGCCATCCAGCGGGTGAAGACCACCACCACCACCACCACCACCACCTCCTCCTCCTCCTCCTGCGCCCCAACCCGAAGGAAAAACACACACTGCACGTTCAGGGATTAATTATCTTAGCTGTTGACGCTCCCGAAATGACTATCAATCAATCAGTCAGCCAGGTCCCTGCCGCCCCGATCCGGCTTTCGCCCTTTCGCCCTACACCGTCCCGCTCCACGTCTGCCCCGTCTCACCCCGCCTCGCTCCGGTTCCACCGACTCAGTTCCACGGTCCACCCACCACGGCCATAACCATGGTCTTGTGCACCTACTCGTTTGTGCGTCGTCCATATCCGCGCATAATTCAGTCTGCCTCGCTCCATTTCTCCCCGCCTCCCTCCGTCTCTCCCTGTCTCACCCTTCTCCCGCCTCGCTCCGTCTCTCTCCCCGATCTCACCCCGCCCCGCCTTGCGCCTCGCGCCAGGCCGTTGCGCTCTGTGCAGAGCAAGGCGGCGCGCCGCCCGCCCGGCGGAATTTCGCTCGGCCTGCGTCTCCGCCCGGCCGGAACGCGGCAAGGCGCGGCGCTCTCATTTGCACGGGGCGGCCCGCTCGGCCCGCGCCGTCTCGCCTCCTCTCGCTGGACGCTCTTTGGCTCTCTACTGCCAGACGGCCCTACCACCCGCCCACCGCTTGCTTATTGGCAGAGTCCCCAGTTTTCGCCAACTTTCATCTGTTCTTATCGTCCGCTCTCATTCCGAGTCGAACTTCCTTAGGGGCCGTCCATAAATTCTATGGTCACGGGGTGAAAGTTCTTAATCAATTTTTGACAAGATTGGGTTAAATACTCAAACTGCAAGTCAAGTATCTATATTTTATTTTAGTAAAACGCCCAAATTCAAATGGTACCTCCTTAACGAGAAAAAAAAACATTACGAAATAGTGTTTAGCGTAGGAACAAGCGGTGGCTCAAAATCTAACCCTTGTTTTCTCCAAACTAAGATTTTTGACTTAAGAACTTTTACCTCGTGACCAGAGAATTGTGTAACGCAAATTTGCAGTATTTTGAATACCCCCTCTCCCCCTTGTAACGCACCCGTAACACGCGCTTGAATGCCCCCTAAATAATTACGTAACGCTGGCGACAACATCCCCCTCTTCTAACTGGTAGGTGCAAGAAGTGAAAATAAATTATACCACGGTAGAAACAATTTGTATTTATTTTATTAATGTTGTACATTAAAATTAATCATAATTAAAGTAGAAATTAGTTGGCAATGCTGGCTGCACCTAATAATAACAATGGGGCAAGTTGTGAATGAAGGAAGAATCCTTGGAGGAATGCAGGAGAAATTGTTGATCACAAGCTATGCGCACACAGTCGTGCGTGATACTAGAGCGAGAGTCTACAGTGCCAATTGTAATGGATTCTAGAATACACTTCATATCAGTTTTGAATATTTTCTTCGTAATCTTATTAGATTAAAAAAAATGTTGAAAAAATATTTCAACTTTGTAACAATTTATAGCTAATAACTTTAGTTTACGTTTTTAAACCAAATTAATTAGTTAATATTTGAATGTTTTATTACAGGACTCAAAAAAGGAATTATTTCAACAAATGTTGAAAACTGTTACAAAAAATAAATATCAATGTTACGTAGCACTTAACTAATAGACCTCTACTCTTATGTAACCATTTCTAATTTATTTAGATTTAATTAAAAAATGCTGCCATTTCTACAAAAATCGAGCTTCATCATAAGCACCTACTGACAGTGTATTTGGCAAGGCAGCTTTGAGCGACCTCGAAAGCGATGAGTAGCTAATTGATTATATTATCATTCAATCCATCATTGGTTTTCGAGTCGCTCAGAGCTGTCTTGTCCAACGAAACAATGATAGTTAATAGTATTGTTGCTTCGAGCGCATTCAGCAGGTGACACCAGCTTGAGTAAGGGTCAAATGACTTAACTGAGGTGTACTACAAACGCATTCAACTGAACCATTATGCACTGATATGTCTCTATCAAAAATAATGGATGGTTGGCAAACAATGGTAACTATATGAATCAAGATACAGAAATGCAGAGGGAAACTGCCAGAGTAGTTAGTGGAAGTACAACTGATATCCCAAACACTGTACTGGCAATTTCGAATACACTCCAAGATGTAGTGAAATATAGTGGAAAAATATTAGAAGGAAAATGGTTCTCCTTATGAACTACGCTTAAAAGAAGCGAACTTCATAAAAACGTAACCAATTTTTAAAGTCTTAAACATAATAAAAAGCTTAACAGAAAGGAACAAATGGCCATAACAAGAACACGAAGAGGTCACTGTAAGCTAAGCCATCTATATTTAATTGACGGATCCAATCCTCCATCATGTGACCGGTGCAATACGGCTCGGTCCCTGACCCACATAGTCAATCATTGTCCTATTTTCCAACACAACAGGCAGACGTACTTTCACGATACAAGTTTGGAATGTATACTTGAATCTGAGAAGTATCAAGAAAGAATTCTACAATTCTGCAAGGAGAGTGGAACAGTCAGCCAATTCTGAATTGTAAGGGCAATTCCAAATACAATGCTGGACCCAAAAAATGGCACGTCACCTAACAACTCTTAAAGATGTTCGACATGATACACATTTGTTCTCTTTCCACGTGCATAGTTATCATCCTGGATACAACCTGTTGAACCGTATTTTTATACTGAATCTGTAAAACACAGAAATGGTACCTCATATGAACAACACTTCAAAGAAGTATAGTAAGTATTATTGTTACTACTCTTTCCTTTTTTGCAATTATGTAAACAATTATAGTACCTTGTAGCTGAATCTGTAAACCATCCATTAATCATGTATGTATTACTGTTGTAATGTATATTTTTTGAGTTGCTAATGACCTAGCTGTCGATGCGACGTTAAATAAACAAAAAAATGCTAACTGTACTTGCATGCCGCGAGTACTTTGGTATCACGTCGGGTTCCTGTTTTGTAATTTCGAAGAACAACAGAGTGGAAGAATAGGCGCTGCGCCGCGCGTCGTTGTGGGCGTGTCAAGGGCGTGAGCAATGTCATTAGTACGAGGCGGATTTCAATGAAATGTCATTTTTTTCTTTTCACTTCAGAACAATTCCGCTTAGTATAGAAATTCATTTTATGTTATGACAAAACGAAATGACCCATTTTTATACGTCATTTGTTTTCATTTTTCGTCGATTTTGATTAATAAGTCATTTTGTACCTTTTTTAGGTCATTTTAATGCATTTTCACTGATTTCATCAATTTTAATATTATTTTAATGTTACTTGCTTCAATCAATATTTACGAGATACAACAAATGTTCTCTACAGAATTCTTGAGTAGCCAATTCGATATCTTCGCTCATATTAAAATGTCAGCTGCTGTGAGTACTGCTAATCTATGGTACCTGTGACGCCTACCGGTGCTATGCTATTACCAGTTTGATCGATTTCGCGACAAATAAAGGCAGAGATTTTCATTTAAAGAACAGTCCAAACCAAAAGTTTGTAAGCTGAGTTCGCTTGAACAAAAGTAAGAAGCCTCGATTACATCAGTAACATATCCGACAGCTTGAGTTGTTCATCCGAACAGGTTTTGATTACCTTTATTTACGTCATTTTTCTTTGCTTTTAGGGCACATTATTTTAAGAGCATATTATTTATCATTTTTGGCGCTGTTTTATGTCACCAAAATCCGCCCCCTATTCATTAGCATGTGTTTTCGCTGCCCTGAATCGGAGCTCTTGCACTGAGCGCATGTTCCTTCTTCGAACATGTTCTCACAATAGGCGGGGCTGCACAAATCCCGCTGAAACGACGATTAGCGTCGTGAAAAGTATGTAATTTTGGTATGCTTTGTTTTTTTCAATAACTTCCCGTTCGTGACGGTAGCTATTTTTTTACAGCACATATAAATAGTGACTATCTACCAACAGAAACTAAGGAGGCCAGATTTCTGTTGAAAGGTCCCCTGTGAGACCTTTAGCTTACGTCATCACTCCCTAATTTCGGGCCGCAGCCACCGCCGCTGCGAGTGTTTCCCCAACGCTGGCGGCCGCTGACTTCGCGGACGTCACAGGCGACCGCCACCGCAACTGCAGAGAAAGCGGCGAGGTGAGCGGCAGGGCCTTTCAGCTCCCATACAACGCGCTGGAGACCATTACAGTGGCGCGCTCTCCTGCATCACCTTCTTACACCAACTAAAGTACGAACTACTGCCATCGATACGTGGCTGCTGCGTGCGTTCGCGACACGCGAGCAGGCGCGTTGTGTTGTAACACAACGTCGATAGCGTCGATGTTCGCGCTTTCTTCAGCTTCTTCTTCTATGTAGTATACAGGTGTCTGTGTAGTATACAGAAATGAATATATTTGTTCAGAAAGAAAAATTAAGTGAGAAATAAAAAAACACTCAATTTACACAATTCGACTGCTTTTTTATTTCTCGCTTAATTTTTCTGTCTCAACAAATATACTAGTTTCTTTTCTAAATAATAAACAATTTATATGTTTCTGAAGTGTTTCTATGCTTCTGTAATGCAAATTTTTGCCCATAAATCAATTTTTCAAACCAACTTTTGAATGCTTATTGCGGCTCAACCAATCGGAATATCCTCGTAGTTTATCAGACAAAATATGCTTAGAATTGTCTTAAAAGCTTACTTTCGGAGTTTCGATGTTTCCTCCCCGGACACCCTGTATATTATGAATAATTGAACATTTAGAAGACTTTTCGTATTTCTTACAATCAACCACTTTTTGTGTGTGGAAGTTGGCGAGCCTAACCTGCAGCAGTACCCGGCGACCCTAGGCATCTCCTATAGTTACACCCTCAAGCTTTGACTCCCGTTTTGATGCAAGGCCGATGCAAGCCGTTGCAAGGCCCTTGTGAGGAGTCCGAATGCCCGCCGGTTCTATTCAATGTTATGTAATGTTCGCACACTTGAAAGACAAATATTTTGTTGAACAAGTATCAATAAATGTATATTTATTGATATACCGCGACGCGTCGGGTCGGGCACTGCTCGGCTCCCGGTGACGCACGTAGAGGCGCGCGTACAACAGCGAACAATGGGCGACGGCTGACCTCTCACTGCGGAATGCTTAACCTATTATTTTTCTTAATTTTTTTCCCACGGATATAACAAAGGGCATTTCAAAAGTGGCGCAGGTCTCATTTTTGCTGAAATACGAATTTTTGAAAATTGCGAAAGCTGAAATACAGCGAGAAAGTATTGCTGTTTTAGAACAGCTGGTTTCTTGACGTACAACAACGAAAAAAGGGCGAAGGCTAACCTCTCATTCCGGGATGCTTAACCACAGCAGTACGAGAGTTTAAGTGGCAACATCTTTTCTTAAGGAGGGCACGTCGAGCCCACTCGAATAGTTCATTTTTTAATTTAAAAAAATATATTTATTGATACTTGTTCGACAAAATATTTGTCTTTCAAGTGTGCGAACATTACATTGGATAGAATATGAGGACAAACGTAAAAAGTAATCTCTAACATACCACTATTGGTATTTTTGACTTTGATGAGACAATGATAAAAATAAAGCTACATTTGTTAATGTTATATTTGTTTTAAGTTATATTTGTTTTGGTTATAAATAGTACATAATATATGAAATTTATGCAATAAATAATTGTACATGGAGTGAAGTTAACTATGGAGGATGTAAGCGATCTTTTGAATAACGTGATTTAATTCTCGGAAAAGGATTAGCTGTTTTTCCAAGTTGAAAAGATGTATAGTTCATGCAACCTCTTCGTCTTCGGTATCCTCTCCATCTACAACGACTTCTAAAATACAGTAAACCTAATTAACACGAATTCTAAGGGACCGAAATAATCGGAGTTCATGTTATAAAAATTCGTGTTATCCAAGAATTGTAAATGTCCGTTGTCACATCGCGCTTGTCACGTCGCACATGACTTTTGGATTTGGCGCGCGAGCAGCAAGACGGCGCGCTCTGGCGGGGATCGGCGGCGGCAGCGGCAAGCTGTGGACACGGCCCAGCAGACTCGAGCCGTGACAGCGAGTCACCGCCTGGTATCGGCCCTTTAGAGGGAGCCGGCCGGCACCCCGAGGGCAGTCCCGAGTGAGTCCCGAGTGGAGTTACGAGTCGAGTCCAGAGAAGCAGCAGTCGGGAGTCTATCGTCGTGGGGCGACGGTCTCAGCCAGCGTCGGCGGGAAACGTCCAGGAACCGTACTGGTAGAGAAGCAGGGAATTGGAGATTGCCAAGGACTGGCAATATGGCTGGCAGCTTTTGTAATTAAGGAATCAATAAATTGTTGTTGAGTTAGCGTGCGACTTTCATTTATGGACATAACATCCGTAATACCGTAATCCCTTGCCGGGACCGAAGTTTTGTTCGTGTTCCGTCGAAATTGGTGTTAAGCGAGTTCGAGGTTTTACTGTATCTTCTTCACTCTCTGCATCTGAAGGTAAATCCTTCAATACGAGTAATTTCGCGGTCTTCCTATCTTTCAGTCATCTTGAATCAATAAACTGAACAACAGGCAAATAGTCACACAAATCATCTGGCATTGTGGTGGGAAACGAAGAAAATATCTTCAACAATTACAGTAATTCTCAATAATACAGAGCACATGAATAATATGAACTGAAAGCATCATCAAGATGGTGTGTCCTACGAGCCCTGCCCCTCTTCGTATTTCTAGGGTTAATGCTTAGCGAAAACAATGTGTGACATGAAGTTTCACTCTTCGTTAAAACTGAGCAAGCAATACTACTTTCAGCGGAGTTCATTTGATATTCAGGGATAAAGACATATGTGTAAATGCTAAACATGAAATGTTCTTTTCCTTTGTAGGGAACACCATCTTAAAAATATTAATTTTAATTTTTTTGGTGAAATTGTTT
Source organism: Acheta domesticus (assembly GCA_031308135.1). Taxonomy (NCBI): domain Eukaryota; kingdom Metazoa; phylum Arthropoda; class Insecta; order Orthoptera; family Gryllidae; genus Acheta; species Acheta domesticus. The sequence goes on along the minus strand of JAHLJT010002406.1, from coordinate 6,338,753 downwards.
GATTTCAATACCTTACAATTGATTTAACGCAAAACGTGCCTGCCTGACTGTCTGTGCTTACGTGCCGACCTCTGTTTCCTAAATCGATAATTTTCTCGCTGATATTCCGCTGTCGGTTTGGCCGTGCTCGAGGTCCTGCGAATTGGAAAGGGATATTTTGATTTTCGAGGGTACTTTCCATAAAGTACCAACATTTCACGTTTTCAACATTTTCAATTTTTTTTTTCCCAAAATTGGCTCTGAATTTTATTTACTCTATTTCTGCGATAGAGCAACCACGCCTAAAAATGAAAGCAAGAGTTCAGTCATATCTTGTAATAAGGCCATTGAAAGGAATTAGTGTTGCTTCCCATGAAATGCGTTATAAAATATTATTTTCATTTTGAAGGCATTTCAAAAATCCCGTTCCTTGTTTTTTGAAGGGCGCAAGGATGCTTCTACAACTGATGATCGCGGACAAGAGAAATGATAAAAAGTGGACTTTCTTCCAAATGTTTGTACCACTCATTTCGTCTCCAAACATTGTTTTGAATGTAAACAGCAAATACAAGTTATTACATATAGGCAATACATATTAATTTCATTGTTACATACAAGTATAAATGTATAAATATACTTGCATTATCTATGGTATTTATGAATGTTTCTGAGCTACCAACACTACTCGCTGACGTCCATCACATCTAGAACTTACTTTTTTTAAATATATATATATATATATATATATATATATATATATATATATATATATATATATATATTACATATACGACCGAGCGATTTGCTGAAATAGTATAGTTGTTACAACGATGACACACAACGATGTTTTTGATAACCGAGTGAAAGGGAAGTCCGCTTAAATCATCCTGTTCAAGAACTTGAGCGTGAAGCTGAAGTCAAATAGTGTGTACTAAACACTAAACCGGGCAAGTACTCCCGTTAGGTACTTCCCCGACGAGTCATGTCCAGCAAAGGTGGTGCTGCTAATAAGAATGATCACGCCGGCGAAAATTCCCCTTGTTCAGTCTGACGCGCAACAGTTAAACCGTTGTACCGAGGGGGAAGTATTCGATGATCTTTCACGAATTCGCGAATTCCAACACTTATTTTGATTCGTATCAAAATAATTTTTATTGCGCATTTTGTGCCTGGCAACCTTTATTTTACGAGAAAACTGAGGAATGAGGACAGTCCGTCCGACTTTGTTTTTTCAAAACATAAGGAAAGTAATTTTGAGTTAACCATTAATGCCAATATTATTAGCTAATAAAAGAAGAATTTCCTTGATTGGTGGTTAATTGAATTTTATTCAATTTATTATTAAATAAAATAATAAAACTCTAGTAATTAATTAAAAAGTAGAATTAGTCTAGTAAAATTAAACGAAATAAAACTCTAGTAATTGTGAAAATACTCGAGTAATTATAAATGTGAAAAAGCTTTATCTATATCAATGGCGAGATACAGGGCCAACCTACCCGTCGGGTTGTGGGGATTTTCCCTTACCAGGTATCTCCCAACAGCGGGGCACCACCTCAGACCGGACAAGCTGTAAGCTTCCGACTGGTCTTCCGGCGTGTGTGGTAGTGTTAGACATGTAAGTGTGCGTGTGTACGTAAGGGGAGGAAGGAAAGATCGCACGCGGTTGGCTGGCTGCCAGAATTCTGCTCCAGTTAGCGGCTGAATTCGTCCTAGCTATGTAGATAGTGTGAAAAACGCTGCCACCTACGGGACTCAAACCCTAGGACCTCCTGGTCAGAGGGACTGCAGGAACATCAATTGATGGCCTGAGACATTTCAACCCGTAGATTGCTGCTCGAGGTAACATGCAATTCAGAGCGCAAAGAAATAAGTATTCGATCGGTATTGACTCTTCAGCTAACTGTAAATGAGCGCCACAACCGGTTGCCGTTCACCTGAAGTTGTATGAAATGGCAAGTGAATGAAGGCAGCGATACAAGCGGTTGAGGTACTGCAGTCGCTGACCTACTTCCCCCTGTGTAATACACCAAACGCTGTACGAGCTTGTTGGGACAAAACAAAAAAAAACGAATATCCATAACCTTATTTGGAAATTTGTCTTTAAACAATGACTTCACAAAGGAGAAAATCTACAATACATAATATCAATATACATAATATCAACTACAATATCTTCAATATTGTAGTTGTAGGAGGACGCAAAGAAAAAGGACACATGGACAGGCTGACAGTCGGGCAGATGCACAGACGATCAAAAGTACGACCGGACAGAAGTACAGATAGATAAGATAGACAGATGGATAGATAGATAGATAGATAGATAGACAAACAGACAGACGTTTTGCCTTCATTCGATTTTTCGGTACCAAGGACCCAGAGAACAGTGATTCTGTCTACACGTGTGCAAGTAATTTCCCACATGTAGGAAGAAGATTTACCCACTTTTTCGTTAATAGGGCCGGACAATAAGAGTTATTCTGTAAAAAAAATTGTCGGTGGGTCGCCCGATGTGATTAGGTGGCTCAGGGCATGTTGCTGCAGAGACTGACCGGGAGGCCCTAGAGACGGAGGTACGATTTTCGAGTCTAACTACATACCTAGGTCAAATTCAGCCGCATTGTTGGATTCACTTCTCAAAACTCGTCGCTTGGCGACTCGGAGATTTATGGACCATTTTCAAAGCACTCGTGTAATTACGTACGAAAATTTACAACAATGCATCTGAAAAATAAAACTGGCTAGAAAATCTGGGAGCCATTTTCCAAAGGATTTTGGCCTCATTCTCTTTGAAGATACTGCCTCAGTTCGAATGTTCTTGAAGTTAGTAGATAGGGGCTCTACATAAATAGCTGTACTTCAACATTCTGGGAATTCCTTTTAATAAGAAGAGATGTAAATAAGGTTTACAAACATTTACTTTTATTTGGGTGCAATTATTACACTCGCTAAAATGTAAAAAATGAAGATTACCAAGCAAACGAAAAATAACGGTTGAGACATGTTTACATCATCGCTTATATTATTTTTACTGAATTGCGTTATACGTAATTTACTTGCGGAGACTTGTTCATCCGTTTACAAGCTGTAAATTCCCATCGAAGCTTCGAAGCCCCAAAATCGGGTCAGAACCTAAATCTTTGCCCGGTGTTTCCCCTCTCACGAGAGAAGAGAGAGTGCTGTGCTATTGGATTGGCGTTTGCATCAATTAGCAATTTTGCGCAAGAGACGGAACCGAGGACAACCGTATGGCAAACGAGTTGCCGCCGTCATCGCACGCGACGATACTCCGTTAGCATGCAGGCAGAAATCATCACTAGGGACGGGATTTTTATGTAATTATATTTTGTCTTTCTACTTACCGTTCTCAAAATTGTAATCTTGGCAAAGCACCGCCCTCCTAACACAATATCTAATTTTTTCGTTACATATTTTTACATATTTAGTACTATTTTACATATTTTGCTGTTTTCACAATATATTTTCTTATTTTATCAATTTTCTTCAATTTAATTCCATATTTTTATGAAAAGATGCATTTTTTTTAAATCAGCATTTTCCCCCATTATTGGGGAAATCTAGGTGTCCGAAATATTATTGTCACTGCGTTTTGTGATCTGTAACCTTAATTTCCGAGAAAAATTTGCGATCGCCGACGTGTAACACGTCCATGAAGATGCTACAGTATTTGTTTCCTGATTGTAGATCTCGCCCGTTCGTGCGATGGCTTCTATTCCGATTGGCCTGGCTGCTAAACTACGGTCTTGGATTACAATAGATTAAGCTTTTACCAGTAACGAGAAAGTTGTATGATGTAAAGCGAGCAGTTTTTCTAAATGTAATTTCTTGCTATGTAAATGGTTTTTAATTAGAGAATTTTAATATTACATGTTATATTCAATTTTACATATTTATTACATATTCTTACTATTTTCATTACATATTTATGTACATATTTTAACGTTTAATACTACATATTTTTCCGGTCTCTAATCGTTACTTTGACACACATTTTCCAACGACTGAGTAAAAATTCTGCCCTCATTAGTTAATAAATTTATCTTAGAACCGCGAATTGCTATCGCCTATCGATTATTGTGCTGATCTTTGGAGGCAGAAAAGTTAAAACACATACTACATATGAACTGTTCTTAGGATAATAAATTGCGGAAAAATTAACATTAGTTATTATTGATTAAATTTTGAAAAACTAAAGAGAACTAGTTGTAACTACACATCTGATACACCCCTGATTTTCTGTGTCCATACTCGTTGCTTGAAAGTTTAAGATCCAACCCAGCTTTCCAAGATATTTTTCAACCTAATGATTCTTGCTTCTTGGATATTATACGCATAACTTCATTCAATTGTAGATATTTAAATAATATTAGCACTTTTCTAAAAACCTTCTCTAATTGTTGAGTAATAGCCCTAAGAGGAGAAAAGTTTGGGTATGCCTAGCATTCCCGCAGGTTTTCTAGCTCATTTAGCCCCGGAAGAACGGTGACACGATGGTTTTTGGTAATATTACCTTTCATTTTGAATTAAGATTTTTTTCTAAGGAGTCGATGTACTATTCCGGTATATAATTAATTGGGTGAGATCTGCAATATCTGCAACCTATGAAGCACGGAAAGTGAGCAACAAACTGAAATCGTCGAGTTAGTTCTCAATCTTCAGTAAATGTACTCGGATGTGGAGGTGATGCTTCTAATCGGAGTCAATATTAAACAAATGAATAAAAGGTCTGCCCCTCCAGCGAGTGCAAAACCTCATGGGTGCAAGCATGCGTAAATGAATACGAAAGCGCATGAGTGGTTACGCGAATGTTTCACTAAGTTGTGGAGTGTATAACGCTTCGTATATTCATCACATGTTTGTTTACGTTTCGTGAACAAGTGGCGGATGATTTCTTCACTTGTTCTCAATTAGGATAGCAACGGAAATATATTGAGTATGAATGTGGAAAGAGAATTGATCGTAAAAATAGTTAATTAATAAGTTTATTATCCAATATAGGAAAAGTGTTTGAAAAATTAATCCTTAAACGGTTAAATAGTTTTCTAAAAGAAAACAATATAATTCCAAAAGAACAATTCGGATTTCGCGAACATTACTCTACCACTCAGCAGCTTATAAGACTAACTGAAAACATAGCCAACTCATTTCACCAGCATAAACACACACTAGCTATTTTCCTTGATGTAGAAAAGGCCTTCGATAAAATTTGGCATGCAGGGCTATTGTATAAAATGAGAAATCTGGGAATTCCCCATTATCTATATGAAATAATTAAAAGTTTCATACAAAATCGCTCCTTCGCAGTGAAAGTGAATAATACCTTATCTGATCTAAAAATCACGCAAGCTGGAGTACCGCAAGGTTCACCGCTCTCACTAACCCTCTTTAACATTTACGTTGCAGACTACCCCCAGATGGAAAGAACAGAAATAGCATGTTTCGCTGATGACACAGTACTGTTTACAACAAACAAAGATGTACATCAAGGTAGAGAAATTCTACAATCATCGTTAGATACATTTATAAATTGGTGCTCAAAATGGCAAATAAAAATAAACCCCACTAAATCACAACCCAAGATATTTACGCTACGACGACCTAAAATGCCAAACCCACTAATCATTAAAAATGTAAATTTAAAATGGATCAAAAAAGATCAACCAGTAAGATATTTAGGAGTACTTCTTGACCAAAAACTAACGTGGAAGTATCACATTAAAGAAATAGCCAATAAAACATACGTGAAAATTGCAAAACTATATCCAATTATAAATAACCACTCCAGACTAAGCATAGAAAATGGGATAACTATATTCAAATCATTATCAGACCATCGCTTACTTCCGCCTGCCCAGTCTGGGGTGGAGCCGCAAAAAGTAATTTGGAGGAAATTCAAATAGTTCAAAACAAATTTTTAAGACGCATAATTAAAGCACCATGGTACGTGTCAAATAGACAAATTAGAAACGAGTTGAATATAGAAAATATAACTACTTACATTAGTAAACTATCAGCAAATTTTTTTGAAGCATTACCAGAAGCAGAATGCGTTAAAAACTTCAATCTAGGACGATCAGCAGAAGACATAAAAATTATTTCAAGGTTACCCAAGGACAAACTACGCCCTCCATAAACATTCAAATAAGAAAGCAAATTGAATAAAAAAAATGATAAACTTACAGACATTACATTCAATGATAGAATACTACAAATTCAAAATGAAGCTTAAAAAAAAATCAAACACTAAATCGTAACAAAGTGAGAGGGAGCTTCAAATAAATGAACTCCCCGCCTGCCTATGCCCTAACCCTGTTCTAGTATTAAATAATTAAAAGCTCTGTAAAATCAATGGATTAAACAGACAGAAAATAAAGCTGTTAAAAAAAAGAATTGATCGAAATTCAATATTCCCTTAACGAAAATTGCAATATGCTAATATTATGCAAGATATGAAGATTGTACGAGTAACATGTTAAAGTACTGAAGTACATTTTATTAAAGATTTTGAAAAGAAAATATACAAGACATTCAAAATAAATCATTATTTTACTACAACAGAAAATAGGTAGAAGCGGGGGATGTTGCAATTAAGCTGCGGATTTTTGCCTATTTGCCTATTTTCATCCTTTAATAAAAAACGCAGTATTTTAAGTTACTTATTCATTTTGAAGCATTAGGTGGATTAAAATATAATACTAATAATGCCCCAAAATGAAAGAGTAACCTAAAATACTGCATTTTTAATTGAAGGATAAAAATAGGGAAATAGGGAAAAATCCACAGCTTAGTTACAATAGAAAATTGGTGGCAGTCGCGGAACGTTCCAAGTGACACCCGAAAGGCACATTATGCGCCGGGAGAGGCCAGAATGCAGAATCAGGCCTTAATAAACGTTCATATAATTTGTATAAATAGTTTGAGGCCTACAATTAAAATTAATTTCTACAGAATATTATTAAACATTGTTATTACTAAATTACTGACTTTATTACATACAATGTCTAAAAACACTCTACAAACAAAATTAAACTACCGGTGCTACAATTGCACACACTCTCGCATATTTTGTAACTTCTGTAATTTTCGAAAATCGAAAGAGTTCAACAAAATTGACAAATCACCAGTTTTTAAGAGTCCTACGAAAAAAAAATTAAAGAAAAATTTTGGAGGTGTTTTTGAGAAATATATAAAGTAGTCATGTTGTCGAAAAATTGTACTCTAAAGATTTGATTTCGAAGAAACGTATTTAATTACGGGAAAGAATCTCTATATTCAATATTGTTGTAAGAAAATGAAAAAAAAAATGAACTCGCGAATTTCTAAGATTAGAAATGTCAAGGGAAATGAGGCCTGCATCATTATTATAAGCGTATTTTGTCTGCCCTGAGAAAAAAGTTAAAAAGATTGAGAAAAAAATTGAAATTGTCCTTTAACGTATAGACCCGGTCCCACCTCCTCAAATCAAAATAATCTTTTGAAATTCGGAGGTCCTCGAGTTTAGCCAAATCGATCGGGAAATATCAGTTGTGGAGAAAAGTGTCTGAACGTTTTGGCGTTGACAAAAGACATGAACAGAGAGTAAGTTTTGCCACAAATCAATTTTTCGGTATCAAATTTTGAAATCAATTTTTCTATCACAAAATGTAGAATATGGCTACATAATGTACTAGAAGAAGTTCCTCGTATTTACGACATACGGGAATGAGAATGGTCCTCCTTTTCAGTATCAGGTACTCAAAAACAGATTTTTCTGTCGAAAAATCGCTATTTTATGCCAAATCATTACATTTTCTATAGTACGTGCGTATTACGCGAGAAGTGCAAACTGACTTAAAAAATATCCTCCTCCTCCTCGTGCAAGCGTACCGGGTCTCCCAGAAAAAAACAGGACCTGGGCCAGTTGATCCACCTCATTTCAAACAACAATTGCCTCCTCCCTCAATTCGTAAACAGAATTTACTTCCCCATAGCATTAAATTTGTATCAGAGATGAAGATTTTTTTTTCTTTTGAATTAAAAAAAAATCGGGGCTCCGATTATGTCGGGGCCTTGGTCAAGTTGCCCCACGTGCCCCCCCCCCTTCTGGGCGCCCCGGCAGGCGTGCGTCTGCGTGTGCGCGCGCGCGCGCGTGTGAGTCAATGGACGCGTGAACGCGTGCTGGCGTGACGCGCGCCGACGACCCACTTCGGGCGGGGCGCCCCGGTGGAGGGCGAAAGTGCGGCGCCCGCCTTTCCTCCGCCTCCTCAGCCGCCGCCGCCGCCGCCGACGCCGCCGACACCGACACCGCCGACACCGACACCGCCGCGATCGCCAACGCCATCGCCACCATCACCGCCGCATTCTCCTCCTCATCATACTCAGCCACCGCCACCGCTGCCGCCGCAGCCGCCACCGCTGCCGCCGCAGCCGCCGCCGCTGCCTCCGCCTCCTCTTCATACTCAGCCACCGCCACCGCCATCTCAGCCACTGCCGCCATCGCCGCCACCGTCGCCTCAGCCGCCACCACCACTACCGTTGCCATCCCGTCGACACCACTGCCGCCACCGTTGCCATTCTCGTCGCCACCTCCCCTGCCACCGCTGTTCCCACCGCCTTCGTCGTCACTACCGCCACCATCCCCGCCGTCACCACCGCCGCCGCCGGTCCACTCTCACCTGCGCGCTGACGCACACCTCCCCCCCCCGCCCGGCTCCAACAGCTCGTATTGCGCTCTCCTCGCGGCTGTTTGTTTTACGTAGATACAGCCAGGCCAACCTCTCGAAAGACGTCGACACCCCAATTCTGCGCGCATTTCCACCTCGAGGAGTTCGCGGCTGTTTGGGAATCGGATCCTATACTCTTCTAATGAACTCTACTAATAAATCAGTGGAATACTCTCCTGATGAAATATTCTGATTTATAGCAGAGGGCATTAAGGGAGTAGGACTTCTAATGTATGTTTCATTTCTTAATTCTAATGTCTTAATTCGAGAATAATATTAAGTACATTTCGAATATTTAAAGCTTAAAATCAGCGGATCCGTTAGAAAATGCCATCCTTTCTATTTACATAACCTTTTTGAAGAACTATAGGAACAAAATAAAAAAATCATTCAATACAAAGTAGTTAAGAAAAAATATTTACTATAACTGTATTATTTTTACCTCATAATGAAAATGTTATACAATTAGTTAGCAGTCAAATAGTTTACTGATTAAAACTTTCGTTGCATTAATACACATTTCTCGATAATAATTTCCATCATTTTAATTTTAAAGATTGAAAACTTTTGACTCAATATATAATCAAACCACAACACACTGACGGGAGACACTGGTGCTTTAGTCTACATCTTGTCTCACAGATGGCGCTACCATGCTCTAAACTCTGTGATAACTTTAATTCCTATGATGAAACTAATTCATTTATTTAATCCGAACATTTTCCGATGTTTGAATGTTATTACGTAGAGAACAAAGGGAAGGTCACGCATCCAGTCCCTCAAAAGTTTGTCAGAAGTGGGATTCGAACCCACGCCCACAGAAGTGGACTGCGACCTGAACGCAGCGCCTTAGACCGCTCGGCCATCCTGACATGCGAGATCGTGGTCAAAATTATGTTGTCGTTCCACTCTTAGTTGTGTTCTTTGATAACCTGTTAGTTTATTTAATTAGTTTAGCATTTGAGAATCACATATTCATCACAATATTACACAACATATTATCAGAGTCGAATCCAGAAAAGAATTTAAAGAGTGGGAGGAGACTTAAAAGCTGTAAGATCGAAATATATTCCGGTTAAATAATTTCAGTTCCCATCAACCTAATAATGTAATTGAAATATTTCACCTATTATTTCATGAATTGCTTTCAAATTATTGTTTTATTGAATAGGTAGAACTTTAATGGATTTTTTGAAAATTGCTTTGTGGTTTGGCATGCGCGGCACTGTCCAAACAGCTTGCCCTTTGCAAGACAGCATATCCATGATTAAAATTTCGATAGTTGCGACAGAAATAAATCGTTTTAAGTTTGAAGTGATTTTAATAATTATATGAAATGTTTATTAAAAAACGAGATAATTATTCCGAAAATAAGAGCTCAAAAAGAAATGAGAATGAATAGGCTTCATTTAAAATTCAAGCAAAGTATCATGGTTTGATATTAATTTCTCTATTTAAGAACAGATTAGATTGTTTAAATAGTGCAGAAAATATGAATTTCTTTTCTTCGTGAAAGGTTGAATTTTATAGTTGATTCAATTATTATGAAATGCTTCATTAGACAAATCACCTGAGTGATATTCCTTTGGCTTCATTTAAATACAAGTCACGTTGTATTATTTGTTGGAACAATTTCGGTAATTAAAAAGAAGAGAAAACGTTTTCGAATCACCTGCTCGCCTTTTGAAGTCTCTAAAAATGTTGAACGAGTAAAATGTGACACATTGATGCTTTATACGAACATTGAGAATTTTTCTAATATCAGGCGGATGCCTAACAAATGGCAACAGCAATGACGAACGTCCATGAGGTAAAAGGCTTCTTATGAAGAATAGTTAGATCAGGGATTCCGACATTGTTTCATCGACCTCTTTTAAACAAAATGTTTGCGTCATCAACCCCCTTATGTTTTCTCTATAGTATACAGCATCAACAATCATAATAAAAAGAATTGCACGAAAATGCCATAAATATAACAATTTCTTGTAAATATCTCTATTTTTCACTAACGGAAACGCTTCCACTCCTGAATAGCTGAGTTGCTAAATTTTATTACAATTTAGTCACAAAATGTTGAGTCTTTTTTAAGAACTGTCGATCATATTTGTCTAGTGCGTACTGGAGAGAGTACTATCATGGGCGATAGAATATCGTACTGAGTGATATTCCTGAGTGATATTCATCGATATAATTTCTTTAGTTTTCTAAAAATCGTGACTACTGTGGATGAACGACAGATACGAGAGAACAGGAGAGAATTTGTATTTACACGTTTTGTTGCTTTATGTCGATTAACAGATAATTAAGTTAATTACAATTGCAAATTATTGCCTTTATATTTTAAAATGAGGATTGGATTGCAATGGGATAATAGCTAATCCAATATCTTAATACTTTCACTTTAAATTTCCAATTGAATGTTTAAGTATTAAGGTATTTGATTTCTACAATTTCTTTGGAATCCAGTCCTCACTGTAACTTTCTTAACTTCATTAATATTTGTTAATCAATGGATCTTCATTATCCTGATTAGGCGTCGGTTCATATTCGGCTAATCTCCCGCAATCGACCTCTTAATCATCCATCAACATTGACCCTTTCAAAATGTCATCGATCCACAAGGCGTCTACACCGACCCCTTTGGGAACCCCGAAGTTTGATTATTTTATTTTTTTTTATTTAAGGTCGCATCAACGTCTAGGTCATTAGCGACAACTATTGGATTTTAACGTTATGGTATCTATGAGGATGAAACGAAATGGTGATGATAAGGGGTGAAGGACGAATACATACAACCATTCCCCAGGCGGGACTCGAACCCCGCGACCTTTCGGTCCGCGATCTCGGCCACCGGATCGGCTAATTTAATAGAGTTTTTGCACCCTCGACCGTGAAGCACTATCGATCTTCTGCGCATGCGTAGAAGCAATAAAGTGATGCGAAACTTGCACTGCGCATGAGCAGATCGATAGTACTTAACGTTCGAGGGTGCAAAAACACTTTATTTTTGTGCTATCGAGATTCGATTGTAATGAACCAAATATCGAGTGTTTACGTAAACAATATATTGATCCCTCGAAGCTACTTCATTATCATTTATATTGTTCTTCAAGGTATCAGAGGATTCCCCTGACGACAAGTACAGGTCGAACGCACGCATTCCGATAAATTGTTCACGCGTCAGCGCCGTATTCCGCGGCAACCTTTCAAACACCAAAGATCAAAGCTCTCACCGCCGAGCGTCGAAGGATTCAGAGAAGCGATGCGCTCCGCAAACACTCTTTTTGTAGTAGCCTTTCGATGAATCGCGTGCAGAAATCCCCTGCTACGTTTTCTCCTCGCTCTTCGCGCGCAGACCGCTACGGAGGCACTCGGGCTCTCGCGTGGACTGACCGCGCCTCCGCGGCCATTCCGCTCAAGGCTGCTTCTGAGTCACTCCGTCTCCGCGGGCGGCGTGCACATGGGCGCTCGCGTTCCTGAAGGCAATGCAGACACCTGCGAAGTGAGCAGAGGCGCATCTACCGTATGTCTATATTGTGAATGACCGTGTTTATTTACATAATTTAGAAATAAATATTGTGTATAAGAAATAACTTTTTATTTTGCTCGTATCAGTTCCTTTATCCGACTCAGAATCCCAAAGGTTAATAGTTATTGGCTTCTAAATTGCCTAGCGTGTTTTACATAAAATAAATTATATTCATATAATTTTTCACAATTTGAAAAAAATCCTTAGTGATGTAATATTAAATGCCCCGGTCAACATCTTCACGCCATCTCTATTGGTAGATCGCCCTTCGACGCTATTGGCTGGTGAGAGCTGGGTCCAAGATGGATGCTTCCGCCTCCATGAAAATAAGAACCGTTAAGATCGTTGGAAATAGCATTGAGTGCCGACTCTGATAAGGTATGGCAGGTATCTCTGGTATCTACTGTATGGCAGACATGGCACGTGCCATGGGCGCCACTCACAAGGGGCGCTATGTAGAGTATACCCGCTAAAACAGAAAACAACAACCCTAGGTTGAAGTCACTTGACTGAGGCGCAAACTCTGTGCTTGCCAGGGGCGCCTGATTACCTAGATACGCGTCTGGAAGTGAGCGCAGCGGCCCGTGCGAATTTGCGCAGGCCGCGTGCGCCACGGCGGCAACGGAAACCCTCAGAGAGCCACCCTTTTCCCCCCTCTACGGCAGTGTTGCCAAGGTCGATGCCACGAGCGGGAGTCCGTGGCACGAGTGCCACCACCAAATCGCCCCTCCACGCGGTTCATCACCCCGCCACCAGAGACGACGCTATTCACTATTGTAAAACGGCGGGGTTACTACTAATAGTTTCCTTTCCCGACGCTAGTTGCGCAGAGACGCTCGTGGCATCGTATGGTGCTACGACGCGTGACACTGCCACCAGTAGAAGACCTTGACACCACTGCTCTATGGCAACACTCGGAACGCACCCATGGAGGTGAATTCTTTGAAAAGGGGCTTTCAACATTGCTGATGAACAATGATATTATTTTTCATCTTAGCGAACCTCTAGCACACAATAGTAGTCGACGGAAATGTTACGATACAACTCTAGTTGTAGTCCATTAGCAAAGCCACTGAATTGAGGAAAATGAAATGAGGAACCAAACATTCTTCAGTAACCTTTACAAAACTGTTGGGTAGGTTTTCTTGTAAGTGTTAGAATTTTTTTTCGTATAGAAATGTTGATATTAAAAAATGGATAATAGTATATCCTATTTAAAAACTTACCACGCCTACTGCTATTCCGTAAGGCCTTCCCCTAGCATTAAAACTGGACTAGTAACTTGGTCAGTTGAGAATAAAAAAAAGTTATTCCCTTTGTGGAAGAAAACATACATTAAGAACATGTTTTTTGTACCAAAGAACTTATTTGCCAAACAGAATAATAGTATTGTATTTTACAAATACTAATGTAGGCATGCACATTTTTAAAGAATTTTACAATCTATTGATCAACTTCGTTCATTTTGAAGAATGAATTTAACACAGTGCATTTTCAAGGTAATCTTGGCATGTCTAAGTTATTGGGCAAGCTGTACGCGTCATGCTATACAAACATGGTTTTATACTAGAGATTCTTTTTTTACACACATCGACCACAACGAAGTTTTTGGTTTTGTGTACCTTCAGATTTATTTAATCAGTCGAAATGAATGGCGAGGCCATTGGCAATTTGTAGTAACGCATACTACATAGACTAACTGGAACGCAGTGACGCAAATTCTCTCACACACAGAAACCCCCGTGACCTTCCCAGTTACTATAAGGAAAGAACGTGTCGGTGCATTTTGAGTAGCTCTACTGTGGAACGACAGGTGTTCTGAAGATGTAATGAATTACGAAGAAACCTGCAGCAACAGAAATGAAAAGGAAAAATGAATTCTTACTTAACATTTATTTTCCTTCGACCGTGCGCATGTAGAATACAAAATAAACATATGTAACCTACTTGTAATATGCGGAAGAATATTAGAAGGATGTCCTTCTCTCTACCAAATTTAGTTTGAGGGAAAGAAAATCGTTTCCCCTCTAGTGGATTGGTCTCGTGGGAAACATTGAAACTGTTCCGCATTCCAGTTATACTGTGCGCTTGTAATTTGTTATAACGCCATATCACGTAAACTTAATGCTTTGTTTTATGCATCAGAACGTCTTGTTAACGAAAGTTTTTATAATTGGCTATTGTATTACACAAACAATACTTATTTATGCGCCAAGGATGGTGTACGGAATCTAATAATTGAGCAACGACAAAGAGCCCAGGGGCATTTCGTCGCCCAAGGTCATTAAAACCAGTTAGCACCCGTGGCACATACAGTATTTTATTTTCAGTTCTAACCAATTTTATTCATTCTGGTTTGTCTTTCCATGTTTCCCTCCCACAATTCCTATTCATAATTCCTTCCATAAGAGAACATGAAGCATCATGCACCATATTTTCATATTTTCTTCATAATCACGCTCCTCACAATCCAGGTAAATTATGAAGTGCAAATCGAGCTCCATATCGAAGGTAATAACAACCAATAACGTCTCAGTAAAAAAATAAATATAATTTTCTGAATACGGGAGCATATTATAAATGTTGGACGGTATTACACACATTCGGAAGGATTTATACTTTGAATTTCATTGTTTTAATACAATGGGATGTCAGAGTCTTATCTGATGCGATATCTTTGAGTCGTTTATTTTTAAAATGATTTTGCTTAATTAAATACTCATCATTCATTCCACTCACTCATCAACTAAATGCTTTACTATTAATTTCTCTTTTTAAAACCCCCAAAGCTGCGGGAAGTTTATTTTGTTCAACTGAAATAGAAAAACGATTCACAACTGGTTGAGAGTTAAATGACCGTATACTATTTAATTTAGAAGACCAAGAGAAATGTTGAGAGGCTTTTCTTGAGGGGGAACCACAATTACGAGCCTCGTTAATAATTTTTTGTACAATATGTCGTTCAATTCTTCGTCTACTGACTTAAGGATTTTCCGGAAGTATGTCCTTAAGCTTCCTTTGATTTCCCCGGTAGGCACAAAGTCATATTTACGCATATTTAATCATTTAATTGATTTGTCAAAAACATTCCAGGATAAATGGTCTAACTCCATGTTAAAAGAGGGTTTTTTCAGTAACCTTTCTTGTACCTAAAAATGGTACTTCTATGAACTATTTCATAATTCCTTTCTGTACGAGTAAATTGAAACTTATTACTTATACAAGCTCTCATTGCAAACTTGGTACTTCAGATCAACCACGATTTTGGTTGCATATACTCAAGATGTTTCACTAGTAATTTCGAAAACCCGGACCTTGCGAATTGAAACGCAAGATTATAGATAAAATATTTATAGTTCTTTGATTAATATTTTACGTGGGGATGCTCAGCATCTTATACTTCGGTTTTTCTTTCTTGGCGCACGGGGGGTGTCAATAAAATGGAACATTCACGGTATTTCGCGTCGTTCTCGGTTGTGCCGCTACGAGTCGCCCGATCACGACTGTATCAAACAGAGCTGAATATATACATTACATATATACGTGCATATCAAATCGCACCCCTCGCTCTTGTACTTTATTGCGGGCGAACCCCAGGGTGAGTCCCTAGGCGGTGGCCTTTACCTGCAGCCCCCTCAGGAGTACAAGTACCCCTTCGGGTCAATATCCGGATCCCGCCGGAACGCAGTTTGCTCTCACGGCAACCTCCCCATACAATGCCTGGGTCTAGGGCCGCTCTGACAGCTCAGAGCTACTAGCTATCCGGGCTAGTACCGGAGTCAATGTCGGCTGTATGACAACGCGCCACTCACATGCGCCGGGACACCAAGTCCTCCCTCTATGCCCAGAATATCGGACCACTGCCACGACGAAGCCAAGAGCCCAACTAAGAGCCACCCGAACTGGTCCGGGCGTCTCAGGGCCCCCATCCCGTCTTCCCACTGCCTGCACCTTGAAGCTATCGACCTGGGTTGGACCGCAACCAAGGCAACTTGACGGTAGGTAATTGCCCGCCGGACTTCCATTTGTGGATTCCGGAGTACCCTGGGTCTCCTTCACCCAATTATGCCTTAGGATCGACGCGTCAGGGGCCCAACTGTTGAGTTGCCGAGTTGAACCGTCAACCAGGAGCTTAGCATCGCCTACTCACTGCCTCCACTTTGAGACTAAACGACGTGAGTGTCGCCGTGAAACTAGAGGACCGGGTGGTCGTCTCCAACTCTCCACCAGAGGTCGTGTCCACTTACGCAGCCACGACCACCCCCCCTGCGGGGTATCAAACAGAGCTGGCGATCTTGCGATTCCTGGCGGCACAACGGAGAACGGCGCGAAATACCGTGAGATATTCCATTTTATTGACGCATCCCCGTGCGCCAAGAAAGAAAAACCGAAGTCTAGCGTCCCGTGACGCTGTGCCACTGGCGCGGCGCCGCCTATTCCGGGTGCGCGCGTCCCCCGCTGCCGCCTCCCGCGGCGCCGCGCGGCTAAATGCAGATGGCGGCGCCTCCCGCCCCCTCCGCCCCCCGCCCGCCCGGAAGGAAGGCGCCAGTACGGCCCACGCGGGAAACACAGAAATAAATCATCATAAATACATCATAGTGATTATTTATCGTTTGGACTGTATAATTCTAAGGAACCTGTAACAAGTATTGTACCACAGTTTCTGGGTTGATGGCCCCCATCTCGATCAGGTTTTTCGTCCAGTTTCCCTGATCCTTTGAGCAAATGCTGAGATGGTCCCTTGTTTTGCTTCTGGACATAAATGTAACTTCATTCTTTGTGCACGTCTTCTGAATTTCAATGGAAAATATAGTTATTCAAATTATCGTTTTCCATATTGTCGCGGATTACAAAAAGTACTATTCTTTCATGAAGAACATGATGAGGGTTAAGGGCAGAAATTTATAGCTAATTTACCTTTGAAAATATATTTTAATATATAGGAGGGAATATTTTGTCAACAAAACTTCAAAAAAAAACCGCTCTTTTTCTGTATTCAAAATTCGACTAGAATATGGTTTAGGATAGAGATCACAATTCACGATTCACAATTATGAAAACGTGCACAAATTTCACTTCTCCCCATAGCTCGTCATGAACAGTTTTTAACTGTTTCTGACGTAAATAAATAAATAAATTAGGACGTTAAATAATTAAAAACATTAAACTGGTGGTGCTAAAACGGCACGTACTTTCTCGCTCGCATTCTCACGCAAAATTACGCGAAAAAATACTCAATTTTCGAAAAATTGTTTATGACATTGTTTCAAAATCCATTTCATTAAGGGAGAAACCTCCATCTCCGTAATTGTAGTTGTAGTGAGGCGCCGAAAAAAAGACGGACGTTTTGCCATCAATCGATTTAGGCCTTTTTACAACGTATCAAAATAAGCAATTAAAAAGGATAAATACCGCTCGAGGGGAGGGAGGGGCAGCGTTATGCTGCGTTACATAGGGGTTCAAGCGCATGTTACTGGCGCGTTACAAGGGGGGAGAGGAGGGATTGAAAATACTCGAAATTTGCGTTACGTTATTTATGAACGGCCCGTAAAGTTATGTGGATATGTTTTGTTAATTTTTTTGAGTGATCATTCATTACTTATCACATGAGGCATAACGGCACTCATTAAACTGCACCACTCTTCTAATTGCTTTTAACAAGAACTGGTATGTCGCAATTCTAGTTACGTGACTGATAAATGGTCGAGAGCGGTACAATCGAAAATAATCTTCCGACGAATAAGAATACGTTGTATGACACGTATCGAACTGTAGTTCGTATTCGTCGTTTAAGGTAGCAGCGATGTCAAGTTTGACAGGAGCAAGTTATAACACGTTGTACGTAAAAGCAACGACAAATTACAAAATAACAACACAATCCAGTGATGAAATACATCGGTGAACGAACACAGGAAAACAGGGCAACATGAATTCATACAAATATGCACTAACTTCCCATTAAAATACATTACTTCTTCAGCTAAACAATATTTTTTCTTAAAGTCTGATTCGTTCATATCATAATTGTAGAAAAATAATTGTTGTTATAAATTAATTTCGTGTGCGTGTGTCAGGGCAACAGACCGCGCGCAATCTTTCTTTACGCTTCCTTGTCCCATCGCCAATCCTTATTTACACACACATTTACACATACACACACACACACACATACACACACATACACACACATACACACACATACACACACATACTCACACACACAGAGACACACACACACACAGAGACACACACACACACAGACACAGAGACACACACACACACACAGACACAGAGACACACACACACACAGACACAGAGACACACACACACACAGACACAGAGACACACACACACACAGACACAGAGACACACACACACAGACACAGAGACACACACACACAGACACAGAGACACACACACACAGACACAGAGACACACACACAGACACACACACAGACACACAGACACACACACAGACACACACACAGACACACACACAGACACACACACACACAGACACACACACACAGACACACAGACACACACACACACACAGACACACACACACACACAGACACACACAGACACACAGACACACACACAGACACACAGACACACACACAGACACACACACAGACACACACACAGACACACAGACACACACACAGACACACACACTTGCCTATAACACACAACCATACACGTCGGGAAACCGGTCAGGAGCGTGGAGCTTGCCCGGCTAGGGCGGTGCTCTGCTTGTGGGAGATATCTGGTTGAGGAAAACCCTGCTTGTTGAAGAATGGGTCAGCGCAGGATCACCTCACCGCCACCTCTCGAAACCGCATCCACCCCACTCACGGGACTAATGATCTCAGTAGATGACGTACTAGGAATCACCAATCAATCTACTGAATGATCTTGGGTGCCCGAGTGACGCCGCGTCGAAGGCTGTGTTGCCGACGTTTCGACCATCTAATCGTGGTCCCCCTCAGAGCTGGACTGCCTGACGAAGACTACGATAATATGATCGAAACGCCGGCAACACAGCCTTCGACGCGGCGTCACTCGGACACCCAAGATTATTCACATGACTCCGGCCGCGGAAACCTACGACTTCAATCAATCAATTACCGCGCGCGCGTTTTAAGCAGCGTGGATCGCTTTGATTGATTCGTGTTTCCGAGCCCGTCAACTACTTAGGTCATTAGTCCCGTAAGTGTTGTGCGTGTTTTTTCTCGGGATACGGCGATCTTTTGCCCGCTGGATGGCAAGATCTGGCGCCGACCTACCGTCGACTAGCGGGGTTTCCCCTCAACCAAGTATCTCCCACCAGCGGGACACCGCCCCAGCCGGGACAAGTTGTAAGCTCCCGACATGTGTGGTAGCGTAGTGCATGTTAGTGTAAGAGGGTGTGTGTAAGGGAGAGGGTAGGGCAAGGAAGAGGAAGGAGAGATCGCGCGCGGTCCGTGGCCCGTTTGCTAGGGTACTGCTCCAGCATTGGCCTGGTGTTGATTGGAAAAACCACGGAAAACTACCGATCAGTGCAGCCGGTCGCTAGGATTCACCTCCAGCGTGGATCGCGATGCGACGTCTTCTCCCGGGGAGCGGCGAGGGCGGCGGCCTCCGTCCATCGGCCTTTGGCCATCCTGGTGCCCGCGGCGCGGTCGTATTTCTGCCCGAGGCCGCCTCCCGCGGGCCGCCGCCGCTGATTATTTTGGCCGGCGCCGCGCGGAGGTTGCTCCTGCGGGCGCCGCGCCGCGCCGCGACGGCCTCCAGACGCCCCGAGGGCGAAGCGCCCGCGGGCGGGGGCAAGGGCGTGGATGGACGTGGGCGGCAGACGCCGGCGACACGGGGCGCGCCGCACGCACCGCTGGGGACCGGCTTGGTACAAGCGACGTCTGAGATTTACTTTGCGCTTCTGTGGCTACTAACAATACTAAGGTTAGGTTTCTCTCCATTTGAGACAATCAGTATGATTAGAGACATGTTCTCCATAGTATGTATTGAGAGTCTAATCTCAATGACTGATTACTGATTCCGGGCACTCCAACAGGCAAGTTCGTTAGTCCCGTAAGTGTAGTACATGTTTACCGCCAATGACATCACCCACCGGATGGTGATTTGCGACGTTGATATCCGGCGCCGACCTACACGTCGACTAGCGAAGTTTTTCTTCAACCAGGTATCTCCCAAAACGGGGCATCGTCCCAGTCGGGACAAGCTCTAAGCCCCCGACTGCTCCTCCGAGATGTGTGGCGTAGTGTGTGTTGTTGCAAGTGTGTGTAATTAAGAGGAGAGGATTGGACTGGGAAGGGGAAGAAAAGTTCGCGCATTCTCCATAGCCCGTTTGTTAGGGCACTGCTCCGACATTTGCCTGGTATTGATAGGAGAAACTACCCATCACAGCAACCAGGGAAAACTACCCATCACAGCAGCGGGCCGCTAGAATTCTCCTTCGGAATGCGGATGAATTCTACCTAGCCCTCTAACAAGTGTCAAAAATCCTATCTCACCGTCGGAATTGCAACCCCAGGACCTCCCAGTCGAAGGCACTACAATGACGTCAGTTGATGCCCTGAACCACCTCAGCAGGTGCGAACGACCAAAGAAGACGAGAGAAGGAAATGTTCGGGCGCTCGGGACCCACCGCCGTCCGTGCGTGTGGCTAAAGCACGGCAGGATGACACTCTGGTTGCCACAGGTCACCATAAAAATCCTTGTCTATGCTGTATTGTTCAGTGGCGTAGCGCCAGGGGACGCTAAGATGCTGAGCATCCCCGTATATAATATTAATAAAGAACCCTATATACTGTATTGATAATCTTACAATTGGTCCGTTGAGCGAAACACGTTTTGTATTAACTTTAAACTGATTTCCTATGATTGAATTCGGCGGGTTGTTAAAGCTGGCCTGTGATTGCTTGGAAGCTAAAATGCTTCTAGCGTCTACCGCGATGCGCGGATGGCGAGGTTCCCCTCTCCCCTTTTCACCCCTGGCCAAGAGAAACCCGACTGCTTTACGCTAGCATCTACTGTGCATCCATTGCGGAAAGAGGCTAGTTACTCGTTTGAGCAAGTTACTCATTTGTGCACGAGAGCGCAGCACACTTCAGGCGGTCAGTAAATTATCTCTCACTCGGGAGACCCCGCGTGGTCATGGGCACAAACTGTAGAAAAAGTGCCCAAGAAATAGTATTTCTTAATTAATATCCAAGAAATTGAATTATTAAATAGATTACATATTATTTTAGACTACAATGTATAAATTAACTAGTCGTCTCATTGACACGCGTATAAGAATTAAAGCTGAGCCATTGTATAATTTCGATATCGGCAGTCCTGACTGCTGTGAAGATTTTGTGGGAAGCGCCTACACCGTCGTAAACATTCGAGATCGTGGAAGTAGTTCCAGTGTACCTGCCATATGTTACATTCGCCTGTTAGATGAAGTAGTTGATAGTGACATTATCTGTGTTATTGTTAATCATGCCCGGACGTGCGAGTCACGCTACGCCACTGGTATTGTTAGCCCGGAGGTGTTAAAATTCGAGTCCTCACAGTCGCACATTTTCGACACTAGCTGCATACCTGGGGATGAGGGCATCAACATCTGGTTAACTGGCTACATAGCCTGGTACCAGGTGACATGTACCTGGTACCAGGTACATGTACGTTACTTTACAACGCATTGCCAGATGACATTAAACAATTAAAATCGGTACACAATTTAAGCTAAAAGTAAAATCTTTTCTGCTGCTTAATTGTTTCTATACAATTAGAGATTATACTGATCGTCAAAAAGGAAAATAATGTTTATTTTAGCAAATCAATAATATGTAATGAATTAGTTTACTTTTGAATTGTATACATTAAAAAAAATTAATACGCCTGTAATAAGTAATGTACTTCAGCTTCCGGGTCAATGACCCCCATATCGGTCAGGTTTTTGTCCAGTTTCCCTGATCCATTGAGCAAATGCTGAGATGGCCCCTTGTTTTGCTTCTGGACGTAAATGTAGCTTCACTATGCGCATGTTTTGTTGAGCACTCCTTTTGCTTCTAGTGGTAGAAGTAGAGCAGCAGTTCATTTACCGTTGAAATTGATTTTCTATAACTCGGGAACAAAAATTTTTCTATTTTCTAAAATAATTTTTCTACATTTTTCTAGTTTTTCAAATGTTGCTAATTTTGAGTTTTTCTGTTTGCTTTTTTTAAATTTTAGGCCCCAAGAAAATGTGCGCATGTAATATTTCCCCCATACGTCATATACAGTTTTTACTGTTTTTGACGAAATAAATAAATAAATAAATAAATGCAGGATGAGCTCCTCAGCGAAGGGCCCACGACTCACGTGCGAACATTCCACCCTCATCCTTGTCCCTTCCTTTCTCCTTATCTACGCCATCTCATATTTTGGGCGACCAGTTGAAATGTAACAAACACACACCCACGTAACAAAAACAGCGGTTTATAATGAACATACATTAAAGGCCAAGAATCGTCCGAGTGTTCGGAGAAGAAAATAACTGGAGTTCCAGTGGCTAGGAGAAGTCTATCTCCTTCGACAAGGAGAATGAATAGCAAGCCAAGAGTGTTTTGATATTAGCCGAGGTAAATGATCCTAAATCGACTACCTAATTTAAATTGAATGTTGTTATTTATGGTAATTAAAATGTTAAAGATAACACCTTAATTTCATCGCAATTAGTACAATTAGATTCGATTTATGAATTCAGTAATCCCCAAAACTTTATTAAGCAGACATCTCCATTCACGGCCAATTTGTACCGGAACAGGTTGTGACTTCTGAAGACAGATTTTACTTCTTGGGACAGTATATTTCTTAGAACAGTAATAAAGGTATTTAATACCAAGTAGTCGCTTACGTGAAGCATAAACGAGACAACGAAGGTTTGAATTGAATTGAATTGCCTTATTTTACGTGACGATGCTCAGGCCTTGAGGCCTGCTCTTGCGTCTGACCACGCAAATTTCTCAACGCTCATGGGCGACGAAACAGGCGATTTTAGATTTTCCTCAGAGGCTTCATTTAGGCTTAAAGATCTTTTACATGCAGTAAATCTACTAACATGGGACAGCCGGATTTACTTCCCTTCCGAAGGATTTTTTCGCACCTAAAAATCCATGGCTTCGATGGGGTTTGAACCCGCAAAATTGGGTATGACACGTTAAAGGTTACACCATCGCCGCCACCACTAGGTTTGCCAGAACAGAATAATTTAACATGCTTCCAACAGAGGCCGTGTTCCACTACATCAGACGCGAACTTCTTAAATGCAACGCATCGTCCGCGACGATTTATTCCCGTCCGCAAGGGCGCCTCCACCATTCCCCCCGCCCCATTCTTTGCCAGCGCCACGCCTCGCCGCGACCGCTGCTGCTCCATCGGCCACTCGCGCTCCTTGTGAAGGTTGCCCAAACACATTACTCCGGGCAGGCGTTAACCGCAGCCGCGCCGCGCCGCCCACCCACCTGGCGGAAAGAGTTCACAGAGGCCGCCCCACATGGCGCCGCGCCGCGCCGCTCCCTACGGCCTCCGCATGCTCGCCTCCGCTGGCTCGCTTGCTTGGTGATTCCGGTTGATTGATTGATTCGTGTTTCCGGGAGCGTCAACTACTTAGGTCATTAGTCCCGTAAGTGTAGTGCGTGTTTTTTCTCTGGAGGTTGCGATGATCGTTTCCCCGATAGATGGCGAGATCCGGCGCCGACCTTCCATCGACTAGCGGGGTTTTCCCCTCAACCAGGTGTCTCCCACCAGCGGGGCACCGCCCCAGCCGGGACGAGCTGAAAGCTCCCGACCGGTCTCCCGGCATGTGTGGTAGTGTAGTGCATGTTAGTGTAAGTGTGTGTGTAAGAGGGAGAGGATAGGACAAGGATGAGGAAGGAAAGATCGCGCGCGGTCCGTCGCCCGTTTGTTAGGGTACTGCTCCGGCATTCGCCTGGTGTTGATCGGAGAAACCACGGAAAAATACCGACTACTGGAAAACTACTGGCTCGCTTGCTTGCTTGATTAGTGATTCCGGGCGCGTCAACGGCTAAGGTCCCGTAAGTACAGGATGTCCGGGGAGGAAACGTCGAAACTTCGAAAATAAGCTCTTAAGACAATTCTAAGCATATATTGTCTAATAAACTACGAGGATATTCCGCATGGTTAAGCCGCAATAAACACTGGGATGTGGGTTCGAAAAAAATATTTCTAGGCAAAAATGTGCATTATGGAAGCAGAGAAACACTCCAGAAACGTGTAAATTGTTTATTATTTACAAAAGAAATTAATATATTTGTTCAGAAAGAAAAATTTAAGCGAGAAATAAAACGAAGCATCCAATTTACACAATTCAACTCCTTGTTTATTTCTTGCTTAATTTTTACTTTCCCGTATACGTACGTATACACGGAGTGATACACGTAATATAGGGAAAGTTATGTAATGCTGCGCGAAAAATGGCCAATTTTCGGCGGACAAAAATTCATTGCCGGGCCGTGAAAACGAATAAGTGGATAAAACCTGTTGCTAAATTAAGAAAAAAAATCCCCTAACACGTGGTGTAGCCAGAAACCCTGTTTTCTAGGTCCTTGGTACCGAAAACCCAATTGAAAGGAAAACGTCGGTCCGTCCGTCCGTCCGTCCGTCCGTGAACACTGCAAGCGCCTAAACCATAGGTAAGATTTCTTCGAAAATAGATATTCTCCGGTCGATCTGATTCTAGTCGAAACTTTGAGATTTTGAAAAAGATTCTTCAAAATTTGGGGGTACTTTATATGAAGCCCCCCGGAGATTTTCAAAATTTTCTCAAAAACGGCTCCAAATTTTTTCTTTAAATTTCTTGTACGAATAGAGTAAAATACACTTATTAGCATGGCATAGGTCCGATTTTCACGTACAGCTCTGAATTTTCGAAAATTGTGAAAGTTTGAATTTTTTTCGGCGTCTTTCTCCAACAACAAAATTGAAGATACAGATTTTTTCTTCAAATAAAATTTGTTCTGCATATTGTGTTCTGTAATAAAGGTCATGTAAATGTTTTTCAAAATTTTGGTAGTTTTCGTGCAATTTTGCGTGCAATTGTGCAATTTTAAAAAATTGCAAAAACACGATTTTCTCAAAAACGGCTCCAAATTTTTTCTTTAAACTTTTGGTAGGGATAGTGGTAAATGTACTCTATCAATGACATAAAAGCCATTTTGGTCTATCAGTTGTTTCTTTCAAAAATTACAAAAATGTAAATTTTTTTTACTTGTCTCTCACGTCGTTAATATTTACGTTATCGGCGATTTTTTCACATTATTATATTTACGAGTAAAAGTGCTTTAAATAATGTCAAGTAAAGTTTCTCGAAATCACTACCGTTTTCTGTGAAAAGTAGCTCAAATTTCGGCATTTTCAGAAATGCTCAAACGCCATTTTCTCAAATATGGCTGAAAATTTTTTTTGAAACTTTTGTAACGGATAGTGCTAATTACACTCTTTAGTATAGCGTAAAGTTTATTTTGAATTATTTTTTTGTTTTTTCAAAAATTACATAATTGTAATTTTTTTGAAAGATCTCTCACATCTTTAATATGCACATTGCCAGCAATTTGTAAACATTTTTATATTTGTAAATGTAAGTGCTTCAAATTACTTCAAATAAAGTATTTTGAAAACTCAAATATTTTCTGTGAAAATGAACTCCAAATTTCGCATTTTTAGTAGTGCTAAAATGCCCTTTTCTCTTAAACGGCACATCTTTTTAAAAGAAAATTGCCATTTATGACTAGGTTTTTGTGTTCTTTAATATTCTAAAATTAATGTTTCCGTTCTACCAATAGGAAACCGAAAAATTAAGAAAATTACAAAAAACTGCACTTTTGGCGGTGATAGATGACAGCTGGCAAGAAAGAGTTTGTGGCAATTCGGAATAGCTAGCGAAAACCCAAGGAAATAGAGAACTAATACGGGAAAGTTTGTGCCATTCTGTAGCACCACTAGTTCAATCTGAGCAACTATATCCATTTCTTTTGTAACAATAAACAATTTACATATTACTGGAGTGTTTCTATGCTTCCATAACGCAAATTTTTGCCTAGAAATCAACTTTTCAAACCATCTTTTGAGTGCTTATTGCGGCTCAACCATTCCTCGCTGGACACCCTGCATAGGTCATGCTTTTTATTTCGGGATGTGGAGGTGATCTTAAATGGCGAGATCCGGAGCCGACTTACATGTCGGCCAACGGGGTTTTCCCCAACCAGGCGGGACACCGCACCAGCCGGGAAAAGCCCTAAGCTCCTGGCTGGTCTTCCGACAGGAGCAGTAGTGTAGTGCATGTTAAGGCGGCTCCACACATTCGCTATTCGGCGAACAGCGAGCAACTGCACGCCAAATCCCGAGTAGTGTGGATGCGTCGCTTGCTGTTTTGCAGAATGACGAACATTCGGTGCTCGCCCTACCCACCGCGTGTCGGTCTTTTGGAGACATCACAGCGAGCGAACATTCGCCGAACACATCAGCTGGTCGGGATCGGGCGAGTGGTAGCTCGCTGCTCGGCGAATACCGAATGTGTGGAGCCACCTTTAGTGTAAGTGTGTGTGTGTGTAAGGGGTGACAAGGAATGGGAAAGGAATGATCAAAAGCGGTCCGTCGCCGGTTTAGTTAGTGTACTGCTCCGGCATTCGCCTGGCGTTGATGGGAGAAACCACGGAAAACTACCGAAGCGAGGAAGTCGGCCGGTAGAATGCTCCTCCAGAGGGAAGGCGGAAAGGGCTCAAAGAGGCCGCTCCCCCGGTGGTGCCTGGAGGCAACGCGTCCTCACTTGTCGGCGCTACGCCACGCCCTAGGCCTCCGCCCGCACGCTCCGCTAGATTGAATGACAAGTGATTCCGACAGGGAGAGGTGGCTCAGGGCATCAACTGAAGTTTCTGCAGTGCCTCCGAGCGAGAGGCCCTAGGTTCGAGTCCCCCGACGGTGGGACGATTTTCAACTCTAGCCAGGTCGAGTTCTGTTGCTGTCTGGAGGAGAAATCTAGCGGCCGGCTGCTGTGATCGATAGTTTTCCGTGGTTTCTACGATCAAAACCAAGCAAATGCCAGGGCAGTACTCTAACAAACGGGCCACGGGCAGCGAGCGATCTTTCTTTTCTTTTTCGTGTCGTGCTTGTCGTTTGTGATAAAAATAAACGAACTACGAGCAGTTTAAATTACTTCGTATCACTAAGCCGATTAAATTGTTGGAATCATGAATCCAACAACACACAACCGACTTATAATCACATAGTCTGTATTTTTAACCCATTTTTTGTACTTAAGACCCTCCTAAATAGAAGTACCCTTCGATATCACGAACTAATACGAATAATTCATACGCTTGTGTAGTAACAAATTAAGACACTTAAGCAACAGCAAACTTCCTGCTATTCGTAAACTTTAATATCTCAATTTTGGTGAAAGTATGGATTATCTTATTATTAAAATGTTTGACAAGTATGAAGGTTTGTGGGGCGGCAATGAGATGAGACACCCTTCTACCCAATTCGAGGTATAAAGTTTTTAATCAGCGGAAGACTTGCTACAGCTGGCGTTTTTACCTAGTTACTTCCCCAAGCCCTTCATTTCATTAGAACACGGTGGTTTCTCTTGATTTACGGCGAAGAAAAATCTTCTGGAAACGTATTCTAGAAACGTCTTCTGGAAACGCGCGGAGAGGTTCCTAGAAGTCCTGCCCGGGCGATGGCGCTCTTTATAAATAACGCCCGGGGGCGGCGGTTGGGTGGTTGGGTGGGGAAGGGGTGGGGGTGGGGCTTGCGTAAGAGGGGACATCGAACTGCGGCCTCCGCGGGCGAGCACGTGCCGCACGTGCCCACGTGCGCCCCGCGGGGCCGCGCCACGCCCCCGCGCACGCGACGCGACGCGACGCTCCCCCAGCCCCGCCCCCGCGCTTCTCCCACGGAGGCCACGCTGCCGATCGATCACCAACAGTAAGAATAAGAAGAAGAATAACTACATTTCGTTATTGAGAACAGTCCACATTTGCGCAAAGTATTGTAGAGGCACTGACAGTCCCTAGATCTGATCCTTAAGTAGCTGATTGCAACCTGGAGTAGATTTTATATTCAGCCAACTCATACTATCTTTGGTCGTGATGCAGAGGAATATAATAAAATAATAATAATTATAATAATAATAATAATAATAATAATAATAATAATAATAGCTCACATTTTGCGCAAATTATTGTAGAGGCACCGAGAGTCCATAGATCTGCTCCTTAGATAGCTGGTTGCAACCTGGAGTAGGTTTTATAATCAGCCGACTCATAACATTGTTAGTTGTGAAGTAGAGAAATAATAATAATAATAATAATAATAATAATAATAATAATAATAATAATAATAATAATAATTACAGTGCTACAAAACATCCGGAAGGACGTCACCATCATCGACATCACAGTGTCACTAACACAATCTTCAGTCGGCATATTCCAACAAAATTACAAAATATCGAGAGCTTGCTGATGAGATAAAAAAGGTATGGCGGTTAAAGAAGGTGCATATCCGTCCCCTGACAGTTTCTACCACAGGAATAATAACTAAATCCCTCATTAAACATCAACAGGAACTGAATATAAAGCATGTGCCGGCAGCAGTACAAAAAAACTATAGTTCTCGACACCTGTCACATTGTACGAAAAACTGTTACTGACCTGTAGAGTTGAAGGTCCTAAGAGAAAATAAAGAACTTGCTCTCTACTTGCTCATCGGAGCCGTGTGAGTGAGCCTTGCCACAACACCACCAGTGGCAGGTGAATGTTCCCCCTCCCCCGCGCGAGAGAAGACCAAAAGTCAAAAGTCCTGACATGACACTCTGGAATAAAAACAAGAAAAAAGTTTCGTTTGTGGAAATTGTAATTATCGATACCAGTAATATTACGATAGTGTATTAGAGGAATATTCGAAAGTACAAAGAACTGGTAAACAGTTGTAAGTTTGTCTTGTGTAAATGTACGCATTAAGTTGTATTTTTTGGTTTGTGGTTATTGGTTGTAGAAGGTTCATGAAAACGTATTTGTTTGTTTTTCTTCTACGAAATTTCTTAACCGCAATCACAGCCACGCGTTTTGCGGTTGTTCATTTCCACATCATTCAATTAATTCATCACTTCGTTACTTAAGCCACCACACGGAACATTTGAAACCACTGATAAGTCGATTTACAAAACCCGATAAAATGTAAATTCTTGTAACTGAAAGATTTTTATTCATTTTTTCCTCATCATGCTTTCTGAATACATGCTCTAAAAGCCACATATACTTTCTCCAGATGTAGTTTATCAAGGGAAAATATAATTTCATGATATTCTAATACTTATGTTCTGACTAACGACAGATCACTTTTATTTCTTTCAAATTTTAGTTCCTACGTTCGAGGAATTGAATAGAGATAAATTATTTTCCTAAGGAAATAAAACTTAATTTGAAGATTGGAATACGAAGAGCAATTAATTTTGGCCATAAAATGTATAATAAGTAATCAAAATATATGAAAGTAATAGGAATTAGGAAATAAGGATAGAAGCCATTACAGTGTGTGTTATTGATTGAAATTGGACAAATGAAATACAGTACTTATTATAAAGAAAATAAGAAGTGAAAAAAATTGAAAATTTGGACCAAACATCAAACAGTTGAGAAGAAGAATGATTTCAATAAAACAAATGTAGCAGTTTTTGATAAAATAATTGTATAGAAAACTCCTATATTTGTGGCAAAATTACGCAAAAAACTACACATATTTTCGAAAAATTGCGTATGACTGTATTTAAAGATTTCTTTGAATAACAGAAAGAATGAAGAAACATCTCCATATTCAATTTAATAATTGTAGGAAACCGTCGAAAAAATGTTTTGAACCTTGGTAATTTTCTAAAAGTCACGTATTTCGAGGAAAATGGCCTGTATTGTTCTTTCAAGGTTCTTTACGTTACCCGAAGTGAAAGTTTAATCCAAGAAGTCGGTGGCATTTTTGAGAAAATTTAGAAATGTTGAGACGTCACATAAAGAACATCCAAAAATTAAAATATTCAATTCAATCTAGCAAAGCGTGGAGTTCAGTTAAATCGAACAATAAATATCAGTTTTGGAGAAAATTAGCTTAGTGCCCTAGCGTTGACCATGAAGAGGCGGACAGACAGACTTATTACGGTCAATCCATTTTTTGGTATCAAGGACCCCCAAATCCTGGATCCAAAATGTTTAATAATGCTCATTTATTTAATAATAAATCTAAACGTGTTAAAAACTCGACAACTTTATCTGAAATACATAATAAATGACTTTAGAGGGGATGTATTTCCTGTGGAAGGGATATTAAAATAGTGTCAATTGAAATTATGTTCCTTCCCCTTGCCTTCCGTGAAATACACTGTTCCTCTGAGTTGTTTTTTTTTAAATAATAATAATAATAATAATGATAATAATTTTTTGTAACCAAGAACTGAGATCATTCTGCGATTAATGTAATGCACCCATTAAAACCAATAATGTAACGAAAGGTTAATGTTGTGACCGTACACCTTCCCCAATAATGCTTATGGATGTGTACGCACTACAGCCTAACTTCCAGTTATGCCTAAACGTCTTATGTTACTTTCTATTATAATCCATTGTATATGTATAATCTCTGGGCTTTGGGATCTTGATTGTTAGGTTATTAGTCATACTTACACACTGGATTGTATACAAAAAACATATATTTCACTATAAGTGACAATAATCAACATAAATTCAATGCACACTTATTCTTCTTACAAGTAATAACACAAAAAAATTTTCTTTGAATAGAATGAAAGCATCAGAACTATTAATAGGTGCTTTAAAATACAGTGGTCCAAACCTAATTACTCTTCAAAAGTATTTTCTTTTGATTTACAAACCTAAAAAAAAATAAATTACTTGGAAACATGCAAGTAAATTATTTCCCCTATATTCAAAGCTTCATTCACTTGGACGAATAACTTGCAATGTTCATTAACATTACTAATTAGTAAATTGTTTTATCCATTCAAGTAACTATTCACTTTCAACAAATAAACTTGGAATGTGCATTAACATTCCAGACAATATGTACAACAAATAGGTGCCTTTACACCAGAACAATTTAAAATTGTACATTCTTCTAAACAATTTTCTTTCTTCCAAATAAAAAAAATGTACATCCAAATTTGACCAACACACCCAGCAATAGAAATTTAATTTCTAATGTACAGAAATAAATAAACCTTCTTTACCTTTTATGCACAAATTGTAAGAAAAAGGCAGATTCCCAATGTACAAAGCTTTTAATTGCTTTCTGAGTACTAAGTATTGCACTTACACAAGGAACACACTGCCAAAATTACCCCACAATTGGAAGGAAAGTTTATCAGTCTACGAAGATAAATATTTTATTTATAAATGACACTTCCTTGTAACACTGATAATGTCGCTGAACTGTCGCAACGGCTATGGCGAATTAATTTAGTCGCCCCCATATACAACTCAATTCCCCAAAGTCAACTAGTTTGTGAGAATTATATCACTTTCCAAAACACAAAACAAGAGAAGCACAAAATTAACAAAAATCTCATCTACTTATCTGTGATGATGGCAGGACGCAGATATGCGAAATCATAACGCTCTCGGCCGGTTTCCAGCAGCACCCTCTCGTCCAAAAATCTTCCGACAGTCTCGTGGCACATCATTAATTACCCAGTACGACTCGAAGAAGCTCTTGACGCCATTAATGTTCTCGCTGTCATGCCCCCCGGCCTCCTTCACAGAGCTTACAACTGCCATCCTAGTCAAGAGTGCAACCGCATTACCTGTTCGCCACAGAACTTAATACGTTTTAGCGCATGCGTCGAAAGCGTAACTTTGTTACCATGATAATGTACGGTTACAATGTGTTTGTAAGGTGCTTGTAAACTGAGAACGAGGTGGCTAATACCCCACGTGGTTGAGGCGGTCCATGTTGAGTTGAACCGTTGGCGCCTGCATCCCCTTTAATTCCGGCGCTGACCGCCCTTCCGCTTCCTTCGCCGGTGTTTGGGCGTGGACAGGCATTGGGGTGGGGGTGGAGTGGGAGGAAGGGGAGGGGAGGGGGGCAGTGTCCTTCGGCGCGCGCGGGGGCGACGCGTCGGCTGTAAACAAGGCGTCGGCTGCCAGCGCTTTCTCGCGCTTCCGGGCGGCGACCACCTCGACCCACCCACCCACCCACCCACCCACGCTCACCTCGCTCACGTGACCTCCTCCAGTGTTGTTCCCCTTCAGTAGGTGATTTTGGGGGTCTTTAGTGGATGTTTTTGCCCGGGCAGATTCATTTATTTATTTTTGTTTGGGGGTTTCGTGTTTTTTTTTCAGTTTTATTTGTTTTAATTACAATATATCACAAAATCACAAAACCCCAAAATACTTCTTGATGATTATTGCAGATATATTTATTCAAATATAACTATGCTTAGTAAAAACACTTATAGGCATGTAAGATCATTTCAATGAATTCCATCATTTAAAATTCGGCGGTTATTTAATAGAACCGGAGATTGGTAGAAGAGGGCAACACCGTTGATGAAAAGGAACGAATCACAGCATTAAACAAGTAATAGAAAGAACGATTTCGATTTCCAGGAACGTTTTTACAGAGATATAGTTATCTATTCTGCAGCCAATGAGTGAGGCAAAGATAACTCTTACATTTCGTGACTTGTACACGGTGTGAAACTCCTGTATACAATGTATGTACAATATTATATAATAAATGTGTGTTATACATATTCTTATATATTACAGATATAGGTGTTTATTGTAAAATATAAATATCATCACATACAATCAATAATATTTTTCGTATTTCTTTCATTTCCGTACCTCCTCATATTTTTAAACATGAAATAATCATTTTTTTGAATTTGGTATTTTTTCGACATTTTGGTGGTTTTCACATCGCTATCTAGGGGGAAATGCTTGAGAGCACGTGGCAACATTGCTCATATCTCGCCCACCGCAACCACCTCACCCTCTCATCCAACTCCATTACATCTCGATGACTACTCCCCACGATCTCCTTGTAGTTTCACCCTCTCGCCCTCCACGACTACCCCTCGCCCACCACCACCCTCACCCTCTCGCCCAACTCCGCATCCTTTACGCCTCGCCCATCACGCCCCATGATCACCTTCTCAGCCTCCCGCTTGGCTCACCGCGTCCTTTGCAACGGGAAATATGGCTCAGTGCATCAACCTGATGTCACGGCAGTCCCTCTGACCGGGAGGTCCTAGGCCATCCAGCGGGGAAAAGATCATCGCCACCTCCCGAGAAAAACACACTTACGGGACTAATGATCTAAGTAGTTGACGCGCCTGGAAACACGAATCAATAAATCAAGCGTCCTTTGCACCCACCTCACCTTCTCCACCAATTCCGCATCCCTCCTTTGCCACGCTCGCTCAGCACGCTCCGCGCTCGCCTCGCTCTCCCTCCTCACTCCCAACGCCCACTCTACCCACGTCGCCCTCTGGACACACTCCGCCGACCGTTCCCTTCACGTCCATCTCGCGCGCCACTCCCGCTTCAGACTCGCAGCCTTCCGTCTCGCTCACTCCCGCCCTCCATCCCTCACTCCCAAAGGGCCCCCGCTCTCAACTCGCCCTCCCGCTCACGTGCCCCTTTCCTCCCTCCACGTTCATTTCGCCCTCCCCTCTCCCCAACGCTCGCCTGCCCATCGCAGCCCACACGCCTTATCGCCTCGGCGGAAAACCTCGTTTTTAGGTCCATGGACCTCCAAGGTCTAATTTTGGTTTGGTCCTAATGAACAGGAGGTCTATTAGGAACTAGGTCTAATCGACATAAGGTCTTTGCGACGGAGGGTCTAATTCCAAAAGCGGTCTACTTAAAAAAGAAGGTCTAGTGTAAATACCGAAGGTCTAATAGACCAAAAGTCTATATTTTAACCAATGTCAATTAAATTTTCAACAATAGAGCTGCTTCCGTAGCAGTACATTGCAATTAATACTAAATTTCAGTGAAGATGACTACCTGCACCATTCCATCGTCTAAAGGTAAAAGAATTTTAGTTCACAATAACTACTCTCTACAATTTTTTACCAAGGGATCAGAGGAATAACGAAGTACTCATCACCCAGTTGTTAGCAGGGCAAATACGAGTTGAACACCCATTTACTAAATCATACAAAATTAATCAAGGCAAGTAAAGCGAATGGTAGCACATTATCAAAATTATAAAGATCGTGGTGATATCGACTTGTACCTTCGTGCCAGCTGAATATTCCGCCAGCTCACACTTAATAACTCGGAAGTGTGAAGAACAAAAAATGTTATTTTTGCATAATTAATTAGCAAGTAAATAGTTCTAAATGGTGGCATATGTGTTTTTGTGGTAACCGAATTTTGTAGTGCCAGCAGAAGAGAGGTTACTTCCCCCACCTATGAATGCTGGAGTCGAGCTTTTAACAAGACAGTGTTGTCATCCCTTGAAACAAAAGACAACGATGTGTGAACGGTAACATAATTCTTACTTCAATTACATGCACTTCGGTTTTATTTGCTCTTCTCAAATATTAATTTTCTTTTACCAATTAATACAACTAATCATCAAAAAGTAATCTTTGAATTTGAAAAATATCTTCATACTTGTATTGAATTATTTCATTTTTCACCACTGTTGTTATCTTTTACTACTATCTTATCTACTTCTACTATCTTATTTTCATTCTTTAGACATCATTGAGCTATAAATCTTATTTCGATCATATGAATATTTAAAGAAGATTGTATTTTGTTGTAACGTAGCAACATTTTCTAAGATTTGACACCAATCAAAAGTAAGAAACTCCCATTACGAAACAAAATGTAGGTTGAGAAAAATCAATTATGCTATGGATGTTGGGTGTACAAGTTCTATGTATGCCAACCAACGGGTCGGGAATGATCCAATTATCTCTCTTGTTGCGGGTCAGAGAACGTGAGAGAAATGGAGAAAATTTGCCCATGGAGAGACTTTGCGCACATTGGCTCCTCTAGAGAAGGCATGCCCCCTCAGTTTAGTGAAGGGAATGGGGGCAAGTGAGGTACAGCTCTGATTTGGACCGAAGAACACCCCCCCCCACACACACACACACATACACAAACTACATCTACCAACTTTGTCGCTATCACTGATAATAATCTCCATTGTCTCCTGTGTTTCACGTACTTTAAAACCCTTCCACCATACCAACCATTCCGCCGAGGAGGTACCAGCAGATCCTTCAACTGACGCACCGGATGAATTTAGCTCACAGGTAGCATTGCCGCTGTCCCTGCAGCAACTATGGCTAGGAGGATCTGGAGTTCGAGTCCCGTTTCGATAGTTGGATAGCAAGACAATTTAGCCACTGTGACTGGAAGATAATTCTAGCAGCCGGGTACAGTGATGACTGAGAAGTTTTCCGTGGTCTCTACGATCAATACCAAGAGAATACACGAGCAGTACACTGACAAACGGGCCTGCTGAATGGCTCCCTAATATTCCAGACAGAACTCCGTAACGACTCACAGAATAGAAGTCGGTCATGTGTTAGATTTTGAAAACGTTAGAATACTTTATCAGGAAACCAGGAGATTCCCAAGAATCATTTCTGCAACTATTCATATTAAATTAAATGACTCTATGAATTCGATGGTTGAATGTAATAACTTCACCAATGCGTATGATAACATATTACGCAAAATAAATAATATTTATTTTTTTCTTCCATTATTGACCCCTGCCTATGGTTACCTGACCCCCTGCCTCTTTATTCTATTTGTTTTACTTAGTATTCACAAACGTAAAACTTATATTTAATAAAAGGTAAGCTTCCATTATTTAATGTTTTCTGCTTACATTATATTTAAAAAGATTCATTTTATTTAATCATATTTATGGAATAAATTTATTTTACCCAAAATGTACCTGATGATGGCGAATAAATATCTCCGAAATCGTTGTGAAACTCCAACCTGTAAAACTCCAACTTCGTTTTTCTTCAACTTTGTATTAAATACATTTTATTATCACATGATCTGACTGTATTAATGGAACCTTTCTTGATGCAAGGAAAATATTGCGTAAAAAATAACATACTTTGGGTCGGCGTGTCCTCAGAATCAAGAGGGGCGTCCAATAGGTCATTATTCCACTGAAATCTCAACTTTCGACTTTTTGTGCGTTACATCTGTATTCGGGATAACTGATTCAATTGATGAACCCGGAAACAATCAATTCAACTAATCAACTCCATTAGCCTCCACCCCAGAGTCTCATGTAGATGTATGTGTGTGAAGAGACACGATCGGTCTTCTGGAGCGGCACAAGCTCTAAGCCATCGCCGACACGCACCTCATCGCAACCACACCCAACGCGATGGACTACCGGCAGCCGGGGTCAACGGCCGGCGGGGGCGCCCCGCTGCCTTCTTCCGCCACGCCCTCCCCCTCCCTTCCGCATGCAAATGTGCTCGGCAACACCTCGCGCCTTCGCTCCTCTTCGCTGCCTCCACATTGCGCCTCCTCCCTCTCCCCCAGTAGCTCCTCTGCGTCCTCGCGTCCGTCGCTCCCCAGCGCTCACGTCGCCTCCGCTCTACTCTAGGGCAGGGCTTTCCAACTGGCAGCCCGCCGGATCCTTATTGTGGTTTTACTTATGGTGATTTTACTGAATGGTAGGTATGGTTTTACTTATGGTGAAACACTTTATTATACCAAAAAAAACTAGTGGTGCTACAGAATGGCACAGACTTTTCCGTATTAGTTTTCTATTTTCTTGGGTCTTCGCTAGCTATTCGGAATCGTCACATACTCTTTCTTGCCAGCTACCATCCATCACCGCCAAAAGTACATTTTTTTGTCATTTTCTTAATTTTTCGGTTTCCTATTGGTAGAACGGAAACATTAATTTTATAATATTAAAGAACACAAAAATCTAGCCGTAAATGGCAATTTTCTTTTAAAAATTATGTGCCGTTTAAGAGAAAATGGCGTTTTAGCACTACTAAAAATGCGAAATTTGAAGTTCATTTTCACAGAAAATATTTTGAGTTTTCAAAATACTTTATTTGAAGTTATTTCAAGCACTTACACTCACAAATATAATAATCTTTACAAATTGCGGATAATGTGCATATTAAAGATGTGAGAGATCTTTCAAAAATTTTACGTTTATATAATTTTTGAAAAAAACAAAACAATAACTCAAAATAAACTTTACGCTATACTAAAGAGTGTACTTATAACTATCCTGTTACAAAAGTTTCAAGAAAAAATTTCCCGCCATATAGTGAGAAAATGGCGTTTGAGCATTTCTGAAAATGCCGAAATTTGAGCTACTTTTCACAGAAAACGGTAGTGTTTTCGAGAAACTGTACTTGACATTATTTAAAGCATATATACTTGTCAATATAATAATGAGAAAAAATCGCCGATAATGTAAATATTAACGACGTGAGAGACAAGTAAAAAATTTAAATTTTTGTAATTTTTTAAAAAAACAACCGATAGAACAATATGGCTTTTATGTCATCTGATAGAGTATATTTACCACTATCCCTACCAAAAGTTTAAAGAAAAAATTTGGAGCCGTTTTTGAGAAAATCTTGTTTTTGTAATTTTTTAAAATTGCACATATTGCACGCAAAATTGCACGAAAACTACCAAAATTTTGAAAAACATTTACATGACCTTTATTAAAGAACTCAATATGCAGAACAAATTTTATTGGAAGAAAAAATCTCTATCTTCAATTTTGTTGTTGGAGAAAGACGCCGAAAAAATTCAAACTTTCACAATTTTCGAAAATCCAGAGCTGTACGTGAAAATCGGACCTATGCCATGCTAATAAGTGTATTTTCCTCTATTCATACAAGAAATTTAAAGAAAAAATTTGGAGCCGTTTTTGAGAAAATTTTAAAAATCCCCGGGGGGCTTCATATAAAGTACCCCCAAATTTTGAAGAATCTCTTTCAAAATCTCAAAGCTTCGACTAAAATGAGATCGACTGGGGAATATCCATTTTGGAAGAAATCGTACGTTTGGTTTAGGCGCTATCAGTCGTTTTTTTAAAAAAATTACAAAAATTTAATTTTTTTTAATAATATATAAAATGGAAATTTTTAAAGAAAAAGTGCCATTTATGACTAGGTTTTTGTATTCTTTAATATTATAAAATTAATGTTTCTGTTCTACCAATAGGAAACTGAAAATTAAGAAAATGACAAAAAAATGTACTTTTGGCGGTGATAGATGACAGCTGGCAAGAGAGAGTTTGTGGCAATTCCGAATAGCTAGCGAAGACCCAAGGAAATAGAAAACTAATACGGGAAAGTCTGTGCCATTCTGTAGCACCACTAGTTGTTATTTAATGATACATTCGTTTTCTCATCAAGTACATTGAATAAAAGTCATATATATATATATATATATATATATATATATATATATATATTGCAACGGAACATGCCATCTCTCGACATGCCGGCACTAACCAACCTTTGATGGGCTAGGGCGGATATACCCCACGAGAATCAAATGCTTCTGGCGTGGGTGTCACCAGGACGTCACGGCGCTCCAGTCACCGCCTCGTCGCCAGGCCCTGCCGGTTGTTTATCAAAATATTTTCTTTTATAGGATGCTCCCTCCCTAGGAAATCCTACATGGTTTAGTGACCAGGGAAAATCACAATCCACAAATGCTTTATATCTCATTCATTAACCAAAATTGATTACATAACATTACAACATGCAGCGGGCAAACCACTGCTTTGCCCTACACTGCCTGTACACATTACACCTAAGAGAGATTTCGATAATCCTATTTCCAGCTGGATTTACCTAAACATTCTCTTAAGATTTTCATTACTACTTAAATTAGTGTGGCATTACTTATTGCCTTTCACATAAAAGCACATGTACACTGACTCTTTCGATAAAGAAAAAGACTGATTTTAACAAAGTTACTTATTGTTCTGGTTTAGATGCATGTAGGCATCGCATTCTATTTTAAATTCTGTTTAGAACGACCCTTTGAACATGAAAGAAAGACCAAATCCAAATCTAGAATTGTCCTCATTAGCCTCTCCTATTTCTGCTAATACCTTGTATTTTTACAGCACTGTGTCAAAGTTTACAGGTACTCACTCTCGTTTGCTGCATGGCGGTGAAATACCGTTACACCTCCCCCTCTCGCGCGCGTTCCGGAGACCTCCCGTTCGCCCACTAGCAGCCGGGAAGGGCGTAGCGATGACCTCGCTGTCTTCACGGCCGCTCGAACAAATGGAAGCCTCGGCGAGCCTGTGGGGTAGCGGCGGGCCCGATGGCGACCTCGGGATGCAACGGTGAATTGCACCGCGGCGCCTCTCGTACTCGCTGTATTCCACGTCACGTACCAACTTCTCGGCTGTACCTTCTTCTTCTATCTTCTCCCTTCTTCTTTCTTCGTTTTCCTTCAATGCGAATTACACGTCAGTTCAGAAAGTTCAGACGTCTTTAATTTTCTTCCTCACAAACTCATTCCGGACAACAGTTCATTAATAATTCTTGATTTGAACATCGGGCTCGTTTCGCTTTGCTCCCGTGCACTTTGAAAGTTCTGGTGGCGTTGGAAGTTGTGAATATACGCACCGACTCACGTTATACTTGGTCATGAATTCTGTTTTAGAACAAAACTGCTCCTAGCGGATATTGCATCTCGTCGTTAACTTTTTCTAAAAGCAACGTTTCACGTCGTCGAAAACTTGTTCTAGAAGAAAACATTCTACACGTCTCGCCTCGTCGACAACTTTTCCTAGAAGAAACGTCCTACACGTCTCACCTCGTCGACAACTTTTTCTAGAAGACCCGTCTTGCCTCGTCGGAAACTCTTTCTAGAAAAAAAAATTCTACATCGGTTACCAGGCTGCCTCTGTCCTACTCTCCTCGCGTGACCTACGCCGACCAATGGCTATCGTGGGATTTTCGGCTCTCTCCTCATTGGCGACCATCGGTTCCGGTTGTAGGCTTCGAAATTATTCGACGCCTTCGTCATCCGCTGACGTCGACGGCGCGCGGCTTTCAAAGCTGCCTGCGCCTTATGGTGTTCGGGCTGGTTGTAGATTTATTATGGGACGAATGGATTTCGTCCATTTTTCGTCTCATTGCCCCCATAACGGTAAGATTCTTCGACGGTCATTTAAAAATGATGGAGAAGAATCTTCAACGAGAACTATTCAAGAATTCTTTTATTTTTCCCATCGACTTTTCATCTTTCTGTTACCTGATCATTCGAATCAGCAACCCGTTATTTAGTAAGGTTTCAAGTTGAAGAAGTTATATGTTCCTATTACTCTTCCGTCTTCATCTATTAATTCGGCTGCATTTGGAGCTACCAATCTTGTCACTGTGTACGGTCCCTCGTACAGGTGAAAGAATTAGCAAATAATTTTAGCCTTGGTACTGATACTTTTGGAGTTCGTAGCATGACTTTTTGATTCACCCTAAACACATATGGTCGGCTTTTTACTTTCTTTTCCGTTCTTCGGCAGCCTTGCGGAGCCTATCCAGAATTTGTTGTTCCGTGTGGTAGGGTTTCCGGTCCGGTCACATCTTCACGGTCTAGATATCCCAACACATGTGGTGGTTTGCGGGCGAAATGGGCCTCGTATGGACTCATCCCGATGCTTTCATGCGGCACGTGGTTCAACCATCGATTCACATGGGGCACTAACTCGGTCCAATCGTCATGTTTCTGGCTGCAATAAGTTCGGAACAGTCTCGACATTTCTTTCATCACCCGTTCGCTTGGATTTGATTGCGGGTGGCGAATGGACGAGTAAATTGGAGTTAAATTTTTCTCTTGTAATGCTGTTTTCCACAGTTGGCTAGTGAATTGAGTTCCATGGTCACTCAAGACTCTACGATACTGTCCTGCTATTGCTAAATATTTCTCCAGCTGTCGTAAACACTGGTTAGTGGTGATCTTATTAATGGGGTACACTTGTGTAAACTTTGTAAACAAGTCGATGATGACCATGATATACTTATTCCCGCGCCTCGATTTTGGTAATGGCCCGTACAAATCGACTGCAATGATATCATTTTTCCCTTCGGGAATGATCGGTGTCACTGTACCCGCATACGATCGATTCGGAAACTTTGTCCTCATGCATGTCTCGCACGACTTGATTACTCGTTTCACATCCCTATCCATGTTTTTCCAATAACATAGTTCGCTTATAATGCTTTTAATTTTTGTGGACCCGTAATGTGCGGCTTGAGCGTGGACATAGTTAATTAGTTCCTCCGCGTGCGCTTTTGGGATCCAAATTTTTGTAGGTAATTGGAGCGGTGTCCAATCGAATCAGCACCATGTCATTGGTCAATCTCCACCTCTCGGGATCTCTCTGCAATTTCGTCACGACTTCTTCGTCTTCTGTTTGCCCTCTTTCCCTCAAGCACACGCTTGACTTTACTAATTTCGTCGTCGTGATTTTGAAGGTCTGCCAATGTGGACCAATCCCATAGAAAACTTTGAGGAATTTTTAGATCGATTGCATTGACTTGTTCGACGCCTTTATGGGTGATATTCGTCTCTGGAGCTGGGAACTGACGACTGAGTAAGTCAGGTAATACATTTTTCTGCCCCTCGACATACTCGATTCGAAAGTCAAATTGTTGTAGCCACAGTGACCACCTCATCAGCCTATCGTTTGCCAATTGCAACGATTTAAAAGATTAGGGCTTTGTGATCGGTTTTGATGACAAACTCCTCCCCATTAAGTAATTCTTTAATTTAGTTAGGGCCCAAACAACGGCATAGGCTTCTTTCTCCGATGTCGTAAAACGGATCTGCGGCCCTTTTAAAGCAGTGCTGACCAAATTGATGATTTTTGTCTCCCATCAATGACTTGGTACAACATCGCTCCCACACCCAAATCACTACTATCTGTTTGTAGATACATAGGCTGCGTGAAATCTGGATGTGAAATCGTGCATGTTTGTAAAAACATATGCTTAAGATCGGTCGAACGCCTTCTGTTGAAGTTCCGTCCATTCCCATTTCTGATCTTTTCGCAATAATCGATATAATGGAGCTATCGTTAGAGCATAATTATAGCAAAACCTGCTAAATAATTGCAGACTCCTAAAATTCTCTTTAGTTGCCTATTATTCTTTGGTCGGGGTATGGCTTCGATTTCTTTAATTCTATCCAATCCCATTTGAATTCCATTCTTCGTGATTTCATATCCCAGAAATTTGATTTGTGGTACACAAAAATGGGATTTTTCAAGATTTAATACCAAGTTATTTTGAATCAACAATGGTAATAACTTTCCCAATGCTTCAAGGTGACGTTCAAAATCTGTCGAATGAACTAAGATATCATCAACGTAAAGAGTGGTGTCTTGTAACCCAGCATTGTTCATAATCTCGTCCAAACATTGAACCAGCGCAGCTCCACTGTTACGCAATCCAAATGGGACACGTTGAAATACATAGCTTCGCCCTTGTAG
Organism: Acheta domesticus; assembly: GCA_031308135.1. Classification (NCBI taxonomy): domain Eukaryota; kingdom Metazoa; phylum Arthropoda; class Insecta; order Orthoptera; family Gryllidae; genus Acheta; species Acheta domesticus. The sequence continues at coordinate 6,295,970 of JAHLJT010002406.1, read as the reverse complement.
ACGAACCCTGTGTATTTCTGATCCTTCGGATGCAACCTCATTTGATAATATGCCTTGCTGAAGTCCGTTGATGAGAAGTACCCCTTATTGGCGAATCGTAACAATATTTCATCAATTTTGGGCGGTACATCCCTATACGGTATTGTCAGCGAATTCAAGTAACGCGCGTCTAAGCATAAGCGCAATGTGCCGTTCTGCTTTTTCACTATTACAATTGGATTGACATACGCCGTAGTCGCCCTTTTGATTATGCCTTCTTCTAACATTTCTTCAATTTGTTTTGAAATTGCTTCTTGGTACGCCACTGGTATAGGATAGCTGCGTCCTTTGAACGGCGTCTCGTCTGTGAGTTGGATACGAAACACGTAATTTTCACTGGCTCGCGATTTTTCTCGAAACACCTTTTGGCGCTGATGAGTAACTTCGATAACTTGGCCTTCTGTTCTTTGTCGAGGAGATCAGCGGAATTAACTTTCTCTTCAATTGATTCAATCAAGTCATTTGTCGCGGACGAACATAAATCTATTTCATCCTCATTTTCAATTAACTTTTCTTCATCAAATTTCATCACTGTGTTAATTCTCGCGTTTCCACGACCTATCAGAATTTTCGCGGCTCTGGTATCTACAATTACATCATTCTCCACGAGAAAATCAATGCCTAAAATTACTGCGTACGTGAGTCCTTTTACTACGAGACATGGCGTGTCATAGACCTTGCCTCCTATTTCTAATGGTGCATAAATTTGTTTTTTGATCGGGCTCGACTTGTTTCCAATCGCAGTTGTAATTCGCGTACTTTTAATTGGCAATTGAGGTAGTTCAATCTTCGATTCCCTTAACGCATTGTAGGCGTCTTCATCCATTATGGTTGCCATGGAGCCAGTGTCCACTAACGCCTTCATCACCACGTCGCCGCAGCATACTTCAATCACCGGACAACGATATGGATACTCGTTCGTTGTGACCATATTCCATATGACACCCGTCGGTGGATCACCTACAGAGATTACAGGAACCACGTTGTATTCAGCTTGAACGTTGTTCGACATGGGGTTCCCGCTCACATCGAACTGTGGCAGTTTCCCGATGTTGATGGCTGACATTGATGTTTGTCCCCTAATTCTTCATTATTCTCTTCTTCTTTAGTCTTGCGCTTGTTTTGAGGGTATGTTTTATTAGTCTTCTCCCCTCCTGGTTTTGAAGTTCGGTCTTTCGTTTCATTCCGAAAGTTATTTTCTTCCGTATTTCGATCATTCTTTTTATTGTTTGGTTGATCGCTCTGTTTCGATGATTTTGCCTCTTGACCTCCCACACTCGTGCTGATGGCATTAATCGTCGTACTAGTCTTGCCTCCCTTCATGACATTATCTGCTGTAATATCATAATTACCTAGCAAGCTTTGGAATGCCTCAATGTCACGCGGAGCTATGCTTCTTATCAAGTTCTGTATGCTGTATGGGAAATGTCTTGTTAATAAACAAATAATTTCTTTGTCTTCCATAGGTGGCGAACATAACTTGAGTGCAGCAATCTTCCCCGCCGCATAATCGCGCATGCTTCCTAGCGTCGGCTTGTAGTACGTATTCATAACTGTCATCTTGTGGTTGAGTTGAATTTCCTCGCTCCAATATCTATTTAAAAATTTTATTTTAAATTCTTGAATTGTTTGAGGAAACGGTTCAAGCGTTTCTAACCATGTTCTTGCATTTTTTTGTAAAATCTGGTACAATAAATGCGTTTTATATTGCTCTGGCAAGCGACTAAGAGCCATAAAACTATCTAGTGCCTTTAAGAACGAATATGGATGTTCTTCGGGCAATCCCGAAAACTTCAAGGTAGGTGGCACATTTAAGTTTAACGGGTGCGTCGAACCTACAGCTGCCGGCATGGTATCTACCGTTGCTTGCAAGTCGTTTAGTTTTGTTAGCACTTTCAAACGTTCTTGTGTGCCCACTTCTACCTGATTTGAAATCCCTTTCAGTTCTTGTGCGATTTTGTCTTCATGTCGTTTCGTACGAATTTCGACGAATTCAGTTATTGAATCAATTCGCGTGTTCATTTCTTCACATTTTATTTTGTACAGTTTCAATCTTCTCAGATGGTTCCTCTACTTTTCTTGCTTGTGCCTCTAACTTCTTGTCAACTTCATTCTTCAATTCGGCTGCCCCCGTTTCCTGTGCTCGCTGAATTGCTTCGACCTTGTCGTTAACAGCACTTATTTTGGTTGTCAACTCCGTAGCTAAAGCATTTTGCTGTTCTTTCAACTCCGTAGCTAACACCTGGTTTTGTTGTTGAATCTCGCGTTGAACACTCTCTTGTACATGTTGGATGTTTTCTTGTACCTGTTGCATGTCGCGTTGAACATTCTCTTGTACATGTTGAATGTCGCGTTGTATTTCTGCAGCTATTGCGTGGTTTTGTTGTTGCATATTCTCTATCTTATTGGTAAGGGTTGTATGGAAATTACCTAACAATGCCCTCATTAGGTTTAGCATGGGGTCATCCGGACTAACGGGTGGTGATTCCCCTTCTAACATTTCCGGTGACGATTCTAATGGCTCTGTTCCGCGAGCAGATTCGGTCGGCGTTCGTTCTACGGTCGGCCTTGCCTCCACTTCGCGCTGCCCCTCCTCCTCGTCACTGTTAGCGGCCTCTGCCCCCACTAAGCCTCTACTTTGCATGAATCTATCCGCCATGATACGAGGTTGAGTACCCGTTTACAGCAATTCTTTACACAAAAGATATTTGTTGGAAACGAAATTACCTCCCTCACAACACACTGAATAATTTATACACTCCACAACAAAATCACATAGAAATAGAACTTATCACACTGCTGAAATAAACACAAAACATGACATGTACACTGCAATAAATTGTAACACTGTAACAACTATGAACACCGTACATCATTCACAAGTATCGTTCTCCTTTCAATATTTCCTTTTAACTTTAATTTTATTCATAGCATTGTGTGTGTTCCCTCTTTGATTTGACAAGTCACTACACAATCTTATATGGGACTTTGGAAACCCTAAATTTTAGCCTTATTAATGATGCAAATATTAATTTCCTCTCTCCTGCTATCATTAGTTAATGCTAATTAACTTTCAAGTCCCTGTTCGGGCGCCATTTAATGCAACGGAACATGCCATCTCTCGACATGCCGGCACTAACCAACCTTTGATGGGCTAGGGCGGATATACCCCACGAGAATCAAATGCTTCTGGCGTGGGTGTCACCAGGACGTCACGGCGCTCCAGTCACCGCCTCGTCGCCAGGCCCTGCCGGTTGTTTATCAAAATATTTTTCTTTTATAGGATGCTCCCTCCCTAGGAAATCCTACATGGTTTAGTGACCAGGGAAAATCACAATCCACAAATGCTTTATATCTCATTCATTAACCAAAATTGATTACATAACATTACAACATGCAGCGGGCAAACCACTGCTTTGCCCTACACTGCCTGTACACATTACACCTAAGAGAGATTTCGATAATCCTATTTCCAGCTGGATTTACCTAAACATTCTCTTAAGATTTTCATTACTACTTAAATTAGTGTGGCATTACTTATTGCCTTTCACATAAAAGCACATGTACACTGACTCTTTCGATAAAGAAAAAGACTGATTTTAACAAAGTTACTTATTGTTCTGGTTTAGATGCATGTAAGCATCGTATTCTATTTAAATTCTGTTTAGAACGACCCTTTGAACATGAAAGAAAGACCAAATCCAAATCTAGAATTGTCCTCATTAGCCTCTCCTATTTCTGCTAATACCTTGTATTTTTACAGCACTGTGTCAAAGTTTACAGGTACTCACTCTCGTTTGCTGCATGGCGGTGAAATACCGTTACACCTCCCCTCTCGCGCGCGTTCCGGAGACCTCCCGTTCGCCCACTAGCAGCCGGGAAGGGCGTAAGCGATGACCTCGCTGTCTTCACGGCCGCTCGAACAAATGGAAGCCTCGGCGAGCCTGTGGAGTAGCGGCGGGCCCGATGGCGACCTCGGGATGCAACGGTGAATTGCACCGCGGCGCCTCTCGTACTCGCTGTATTCCACGTCACGTACCAACTCTCGGCTGTACCTTCTTCTTCTATCTTCTCCCTCTTCTTTCTTCGTTTTCCTTCAATGCGAATTACACGTCAGTTCAGAAAGTTCAGACGTCTTTAATTTTCTTCCTCACAAACTCATTCCGGACAACAGTTCATTAAATAATTCTTGATTTGAACATCGGGCTCGTTTCACTTTGCTCCCGTGCACTTTGAAAGTTCTGGTGGCGTTGGAAGTTGTGAATTACGCACCGACTCACGTTATACTTGGTCATGAATTCTGTTTTAGAACAAAACTGCTCCTAGCGGATATTGCATCTCGTCGTTAACTTTTTTCTAAAAGCAACGTTTCACGTCGTCGAAAACTTGTTCTAGAAGAAACATTCTACACGTCTCGCCTCGTCGACAACTTTTCCTAGAAGAAACGTCCTACACGTCTCACCTCGTCGACAACTTTTTCTAGAAGACCCGTCTTGCCTCGTCGGAACTCTTTCTAGAAAAAAAAATTCTACATCGGTTACCAGGCTGCCTCTGTCCTACTCTCCTCGCGTGACCTACGCCGACCAATGGCTATCGTGGGATTTTCGGCTCTCTCCTCATTGGCGACCATCGGTTCCGGTTGTAGGCTTCGAAATTATTCGACGCCTTCGTCATCCGCTGACGTCGACGGCGCGCGGCTTTCAAAGCTGCCTGCGCCTTATGGTGTTCGGGCTGGTTGTAGATTTATTATGGGACGAATGGATTTCGTCCATTTTCGTCTCAATATATATATATATATATATATATATAATATATATATATGGGATTAGATGAGATAGATAGATAATACACACACATATACATACATATTGATTCAGATAATATCAGTAGGTTAAGATAAAAACCATCTTAAATTATAGTGTGGCCGCGGATCAACTATAATTTAATGTGGCCCCATAAAAGACCTTTCCAAGTTGGACAGCCCTGCTCTAGGGATACGACATCAACGTTTTTGTAGAACTATTGATATTTTAAACATAGATACATTTAAACCCATGTTTTTAACACGGATGTTTTGTGTCGATGTTTTTTAAAATCGATGTTTGGTGCTCGATATTTTTACATCTTCGATATTCACTTTGACAGTGTTGCCAGGTATTCTTTATAACTAAATTTTGGTGGGTTTTTGCATTTTAGAGGAATTTTTGGGGAGAAAAAAGATTTTAGGGAGTTTGTAGGGATTTTATTTCATTATATTTTTGAAACATTTTTTTCAAAAACAAATAGAAGAACTTCAACGAAACTGAATAAATACATTAATTCCCAATAAAATATTTGTGCTCTTTCAGTCGTTAGAATGAGAAATACAAATTACCTCTCATCTCTTAGGCTTCGTAATCATACACTATGTACACTCAATGCTCCCATAGAATATACCTATATCGTACCTAAGTTGTCGTAAGTCATTTATTTGATATAATTAAAATATAGGTGTTTGCTGAAAGATATAAATATAACGTAATATAACGAATTAATTATTTTCGTATTCTTTAAGTGTTCAAAACTCCCAATATATTTAAATATGGAAAAATAATTATTTGAATTTGGTGATTTTGGTCGTTTTGGTGACTTTTGCAGC
>JAHLJT010002406.1:6243714-6289293 GCA_031308135.1 Acheta domesticus | reverse complement strand
ACGAGAAGGAGCTTGCCAACATACACATGTCGGCGTGTTAGAGTGTTGATCTCCGAAGAACCTGAATGATTTCGCTGCCGGAGGCCCCTCTTCTCCCTCGACTTTCGCATCTTCTTGGGCCTCCTCGGCACCGTCGTGGGCTACCTCGTCATCGTCATCCAGCTGGCGAAGCCCAAGGATATCGGCATCCCCGAGAAAGTGCTGCCAACTACACGTGTGGCGTGTTATACCGCTGATCTCCGAAGAACCTGAATAATTTCGCTGCCGGAGGCCTCTTCTCCCTCGACTTTCGCTTCTTTCTGGGCCTCCTCGGCACCGTCGTGGGCTACCTCGTCATCTCATCCAGCTGGCGAAGCCCAAGGACATCGCATCCCGAGAAAGAGCTTTGCCAACTACACGGTGGCGTGTTAGACCGCTGATACTCCGAAGAAACCTGAATGATTTCACACGCTGCCGGCAGGCCTCTCTCCCTCGCACTTTCGCTTCTTCTTGGGCCTCCTCGGCACCGTCGTGGGCTACCTCGTCATCGCTCATCCAGCTGGCGAAGCCCAAGGACATCGGCATCCCCGAGAAGAGCTTGCCAACATACACGTGTGGCGTAGTTAGACCGCTGGTCTCGCGAAGAACCCGCATGATTTCGCTGCCGGAGGCCTCTTCTCCCTTCCACCGGCTGTTCTTCTTGAGCCTCCTCGGCACCGTCGTGGGCTACTCGTCATCGTCATCCAGCTGGCGAAGCCAAAGGACATCGGCATCCCGAGAAAGAGCTTGCCAACTACACGTGTGGCGTGTTAGACCGCTGATTCCCAAGAACCTAGAATGATTTCGCTGCCGGAGGCGTCTTCTCCCGTCGACTTTCGCTCTTCTTGGGCCTCCTCGGCACCGTCGTGGGCTACCTCGTCATCGTCATCCAGCTGGCGAAGCCAAGGATATCGCGCATCCGAGAAAGCTGCTTGCCAACTACACGTGTGGAGTCGTAGACCGCTGATCTCCGAAGAACCTGAATGATTTCGCTGCCGGAGGCCTCTTCTTCCTCCACCCGGATCGTTCTTCTTGAGCCTCCTCGGCACCGTCGGGGCTACCTCGTCATCGTCATCCAGCTGGCGAAGCCCAAGGACATCGGCATCCCCGAGAAAGATGCCTTGCCAACTACACGTGTGGCGTGTTTAGACCGCTGATCTCCGAAGAACCTGAATGATTTCGCTGCCGGAGGCCTTCTTCTCCCTCGACTTTCGCTTCTCTTGAGCCTCCTCGGCACCGTCGGGGCTACCTCGTCATCGTCATCCCAGCTGGCGAAGCCCAAGGACATCGGCATTCCCCGAGAAGTGCTTGCCAACTACACGTGTGGCGTGTTAGACCGCTGATCTCCGAAGAACCTGAATAATTTCGCTGCCGGAGGCCTCTTCTCCCTCGACTTTCGCTTCTTCTGGGCCTCCCTCGGCACCGTAGTGGGCTACCTCGTCATCGTCATCCAGCTGGCGAAGCCCAAGGACATCGGCATCCCCCGAGAACGTGCTTGCCAACTACACGTGTGGGCGTGTAGATCGCTGATCTCCGAGAAACCTGAATGATTTCGCTTCCGGAGGCCTCTTCTTCCTCCACCGGATGTTCTTCTTGAGCCTCCTCGGCACCGTCGTGGGCTACCTCGTCATCGTCATCCAGCTGGCGAAGCCCAAGGACATCGGCATCCCCGAGAAAGAGCTTGCCAACTACAACGTGTGGCGTGTTAGACCGCTGATCTCCGAAGAACCTGAATGATTTCGCTGCCGGAGGCCTCTTCTCCCTCGACTTTCGCTTCTTCTTGGGCCTCCTCGGCACCGTCGTGGGCTACCTCGTCATCGTCATCCAGCTGGCGAAGCCCAAGGATATCGGCATCCCCGAGGAAGTGCTTGCCAACTACACGTGTGGCGTGTTAGACCGCTGATCTCCGAAGAACCTGAATGATTTCGCTGCCGGAGGCCTCTTCTCCCTCGACTTTCGCTTCTTCTTGGGCCTCCTCGGCACCGTCGTGGGCTACCTCGTCATCGTCATCGTCATCCAGCTGGCGAAGCCCAAGGACATCGGCATCCCCGAGAGAGAGCTTGCCAACTACACGTGTGGCGTGTTAGACCGCTGATCTCCGAAAGAACCTGACTGATTTCGCTTCCGGAGGCCTCTTCTTCCTCCACCGGATGTTCTTCTTGAGCCTCCTCGGCACCGTCGTGGGCTACCTCGTCATCGTCATCCAGCTGGCGAAGCCCAAGGACATCGGCATCCCCGAGAAGAAAGAGCTTGCCAACTACACGTTGTGGCGTGTTATACCGCTGATCTCCGAAGAACCTGAATGATTTCGCTGCCGGAGGCCTCTTCTCCCTCGACTTTCGCTTCTTCTTGGGCCTCCTCGGCACCGTCGTGGGCTACCTGGTCATCGTCATCCAGCTGGCGAAGCCCAAGGATATCGGCATCCCCGAGGAAAGTGCTTGCCAACTACACGTGTGGCGTGTTAGACCGCCTGATCTCCGAAGAACCTGTATGATTTCGCTGCCGGAGGCCTCTTCTCCCTCGACTTTCGCTTCTTCCTTGGGCCTCCTCGGCACCGTCGTGGGCTACCTCGTCATCGTCATCGTCATCCAGCTGGCGAAGCCCAAGGACATCGGCATCCCCGAGAGAGAGCTTGCCAACTACACGTGTGGCGTGTTAGACCGCTGATCTCCGAAGAACCTGAATGATTTCGCTGCCGGAGGCCTCTTCTCCCTCGACCTTTCGCTTCTTCTTGGGCCTCCTCGGCACCGTCGTGGGCTACCTCGTCATCGTCATCGTCATCCAGCTGGCGAAGCCCAAGGACATCGGCATCCCCGAGAAGAGCTTGCCAACTACACGTGTGGCGTGTTAGACCTGCTGATCTCCGAAGAACCTGATTGATTTCAGCCTGCCGGAGGCCTCTTCTCCCTCCACCTGACCTTCTTCTTGAGCCTCCTCGGCACCGTCGTGGGCTACCTCGTCATCGTCATCCAGCTGGCGAAGCCCAAGGACATCGGCATCCCCGAGAAAGAGCTTGCCAACTATACGTGTGGCGTGCTAGACCGCTGATCTCCGAAGAACCTGAATGATTTCGCTTCCGGAGGCCTCTTCTCCCTCCACCGGATGTTCTTCTTGAGCCGCCTCGGCACCGTCATGGGCTACCTGGTCATCGTCATCCAGCTAGCGAAGCCAAAGGACATCGGCATCCCCGAGAAAGAGCTTGCCAACTACACGTGTGGCGTGTTAGACCGCTGATCTCCGAAGAACCTGATTGATTTCGCTGCCGGAGGCCTCTTCTCCCTCGACTTTCGCTTCTTCTTGGGCCTCCTCGGCACCATCACGGGCTACCTCGTCATCGTCATCCAGCTGGCGAAGCCCAAGGACATCGGCATCCCCGAGAAAGAGCTTGCCAACTACACGTGTGGCGTGTTAGACCGCTGATCTCCGAAGAACCTGATTGATTTCGCTGCCGGAGGCCTCTTCTCCCTCGACTTTCGCTTCTTCTTGGGCCTCCTCGGCACCATCGCGGGCTACCTCGTCATCGTCATCCAGCTGGCGAAGCCCAAGGACATCGGCATCCCCGAGAAAGAGCTTGCCAGCTACACGTGTGGCGTGTTAAACTGTTGATTTCCGAAGAACCTGAATGATTTCGCTGCCGGAGGCCTCTTCTCCCTCGACTTTCGCTTCTTCTTGGGCCTCCTCGGCACCGTCGTGGGCTACCTGGTCATCGTCATCCAGCTGGCGAAACCCAAGGGCATCGGCATCCCCGAGAAAGAGCTTGCCAACTACACGTGTGGCGTGTTAAACTGTTGATTTCCGAAGAACCTGAATGATTTCGCTGCCGGAGGCCTCTTCTCCCTCCACCGGATGTTCTTCTTGAGCCTCCTCGGCACCGTCGTGGGCTACCTGGTCATCGTCATCCAGCTGGCGAAGCCAAAGGGCATCGGCATCCCCGAGAAAGAGCTTGCCAACTACACGTGTGGCGTGTTAAACTGTTGATTTCCGAAGAACCTGAATGATTTCGCTGCCGGAGGCCTCTTCTCCCTCCACCGGATGTTCTTCTTGAGCCTCCTCGGCACCGTCGTGGGCTACCTGGTCATCGTCATCCAGCTGGCGTAACCAAAGGGCATCGGCATCCCCGAGAAAGAGCTTGCCAACTACACGTGTGGCGTGTTAAACTGTTGATTTCCGAAGAACCTGAATGATTTCGCTGCCGGAGGCCTCTTCTCCCTCCACCGGATGTTCTTCTTGAGCCTCCTCGGCACCGTCGTGGGCTACCTCGTCATCGTCATCCAGCTGGCGAAGCCCAAGGACATCGGCATCCCCGAGAAAGAGCTTGCCAACTACACGTGTGGCGTGTTAGACCGCTGATCTCCGAAGAACAAGAATGATTTCGCTGCCGGAGGCCTCTTCTCCCTCGACTTTCGCTTCTTCTTGGGCCTCCTCGGCACCGTCGTGGGCTACCTGGTCATCGTCATCCAGCTGGCGAAACCAAAGGGCATCGGCATCTTCGAGAAAGAGCTTGCCAACTACACGTGTGGCGTGTTAAACTGTTGATTTCCGAAGAACCTGAATGATTTCGCTGCGGAGGCCTCTTCTCCCTCCACCGGATGTTCTTCTTGAGCCTCCTCGGCACCGTCGTGGGCTACCTCGTCATCGTCATCCAGCTGGCGAAGCCCAAGGACATCGGCATCCCGAGAAAGAGCTTGCCAACTACACGTGTGGCGTGTTAGACCGCTGATCTCCGAAGAACAAGAATGATTTCGCTGCCGGAGGCCTCTTCTCCCTCGACTTTCGCTTCTTCTTGGGCCTCCTCGGCACCGTCGTGGGCTACCTGGTCATCGTCATCCAGCTGGCGAAGCCCAAGGACATCGGCATCCCCGAGAAAGAGCTTGCCAACTACACGTGTGGCGTGTTAGACTGTTGATCTCCGAAGAACCTGAATAATTTTGCTGCCGGAGGCGTCTTCTCCCTCGACCTGCGCTTCTTCTTGGGGCTCCTCGACATCATCGATGGCTACCTTGGCAATGTCATGCTGCTGGCTAAGTCGGCATTGAAGGAGCTAACCAATTATATGCGTGGTGTTTTAGTGTAATTTTCGTGAATGATCAAGAAAATCCCTGATAATTATTTATAACTCACATCATTAAGTTTTTATTTATCGAGTGATAGTAGTGAAAGTGGATACATTATTAATGAGACACCCTATTCCTTGAAGATCTAATATCAAATAAATATACATTTTGATTATGTGACTTTTTTCTTGAATGAATTTTGATGAACCAAGAACTAACTGAATTGGGGTTGCGTGTGCTTCCGCAACCGGTGTCAATTGACCTTTTGTTGTTCGAGACAAGCCGCGACTGCGTCATTGTGGCTGATGACGGCCGCAACATGTTGACCGAATCGTCAGCCACAACGACAAGGACGATTTTCGTAACGATAATCTCTTAGTCAACTCTTTGAACCTACTGAGGACAGGTTTTCAAGAGAAGCACTTCGGAATTCAGTCATCATACTGAAGAACGGCGGGTTTATGACCCAGAAATTAACGAATATCGAAGGTTAGTTGTAACGCATATTGAGATGGGTCACAATATGATACAATACATTCGCAAATTTCATTACGTTTGTTCGTATTAGGATTATATATATATACCTATATATATATATATATATATATATATATATATATATATATATATATATATATTAGGGCAAGAGTGTTGGTGCCCCCCCCACCAACTGATTGCAGCGCCGAAGCCCTATGTTGAAGCATAGGGCCAAAGAGTAAATGCAGAAACGCAGTAATAGATTCAAGAGCATGACATGGTGCTCTGCCCGAGAGAGCACCAGACGCCGGACAGAGCGCTTGCTGGGCGTTCCTTAGTTTCGAAATAATTTCGTATACATGGATATAGTTGCAATATCTTTAATATTGAATGCCGCTGAAAGGAAAATGTAAATAGCTAAGATATAATATCTTTTTCGATTATTTGAGGGTTGTGCAACCGTGCAATTTAAGCATTGGCCTCCATTGCACAAGGTTTGTAGCCGGTGTGGTTTATTGTGTTTGTTTCTAGCCGAATCAATTGTATTGTGCAATTCTAACTTGGAGAAATGTTTCATTTCGTACATTCTATAAGTGAGTGATACTATAACTAGTGGTACTACAACAATACACTCTCTCTCGCATTATTTGTAACGGGTTCGCAATATTTAACTTTTAAATGAACCTGCAAAATTCTTTCCAACCAGCAAAACTTTTTTCCATGCCGAAACTAAATGTGGACAATCGAGTTAACCAGTGGTGCGTTCTCCACTAAACTATGCAGTCGCTGTGACTTACTTACCTGGGTCGACCCTTAAAAAAAATAATTGTGTCTCCCATTATTTCTAACGCTCATTTTTCGAAAATTCAGAGTGAAACGAAAATGAGTCCTACGCAATTCTATTAAGCGTCCCTTATTTTATCCGTCGGCAAATATAAAGAAAAAAATTGGAGGAGTTTTCGGATTTTTTAAAAAGTTGCATTAATTTCAAACAGAAATTGCGCCAATCAACAAGTTTTTCGAAAGCAATAGTCGAAAAATCAGGTGTTTGAACGAAAGTGAGACCTGCACCGTTTTTAAGCGTCCTTTACGCTATCGTAAAACAAAGTTTAATCAAAAACTTTGGAACCATTTTTTAGAACATTTTCAAAATCTTGAATTTTCTTTTAAAGTATTCCCCAAAATAAAAATACCCATTTCAAACTAAGAGTATCTGCACTTCCTTAAAATTTCTAGAGACATATCAATTTTGTAGAAAATAGGCTGAACGGTTTTGGCGCTAGCGTTGACCACAAATGGGCAGACGGACGGACGGATGGACGGACGGACGGACATGTTTGGGAGCCAATTGATTTTTCGCTATTAAGGACCCACAAAACGTGGATTCTAACTACATAATGTGTTAGAGAAGTGATTTACTGCACATAACAACAAGATTTATCCACATTTTCATTACTAGGGCCCAGTAACACTTTTTTGCTGTCGAAAATTCACCGCTTTCCGGCGCACCATTACAATAATTTCTCTTCTTACAGTTTCGAGCAAGAAAGGAAAACGTATTAATGTGTAGTCAAATATTGAAGCTCAACCGTAATATTTATATGACTAATTGTGACCAAAAAAGTCGATTCTTGGGTAAATAAATGGGCTCATTCTTCCCCTTTGCGTTTAAAGGGGTCATCAAAAACACATTTACTAAATGGCGTATTGAAAACATTTCACACAGGTCGTTTGCTGTCCCAAACGTGAAATAAATGAAGCTCTTCCTCAGGGTTTGCGGGGTATGAAATGACTTCCGTGGAAGCAGAGGAAATGCTAAGTACTCTAATTTCCGTGTAAAACGAAAGCCAAAGTGAAAAATGTATTTCTCTTCGGGCGCTTTTTCTATCAGCATCGAATGTTTTTTAAATTTATTTTCATTTACAGCGTTAAATTTTATACAATTGAGATACTTTTTTCCTTTCTTCATTGTCCCACCTTCAACATATTTGATTAAGATACTTTTGCCGATTACACATTATGTACAAAACTAATGGATCTTCAGAATGACATCGACGTTCACCCACTAGTTGCTTTCCCAATCTAATTAGTGCAGGCTAGCTTGTCGGTGTTGCTCACCCTCTTCCCAACTGATATTTATCGCCGCCGAAACAAAAAATTGTCATATTTTATTTTTTGTCTAATAATAGATTACTTTGAGAATACTACAGAAGAGTAAAAGCTAAGTACTATATGCAAATTTTCCATTGAAAAATTTGGAGCCGTTGTTGAGAAATGTCAATTGAGCGTTTCTGAAAATGCGCATTCTTGAGTTCATTTTCACAGAAAACTAGTGAGTTTTTGAGAATCTTCTTCCGAAATAGTTTGAGGAACATATACTCACAAATTCAAAAATTTATAAAAAATTATCGTAATGTAAATATTTACGATGGTAGAGATATTTAAAAAATACATTCGTGTAATTTAAAAAAAAATAAGAGAATAAATCAAAATGTCATTTTTCCAGTACATTTAGTACTATACGTACAAAACACTTAAAGGTAAATTTCGAGCAATTTTTGAGAAAATCTTGTTTTATAATTACCTTCATTTCATGCAAAAGTACACAGAACTATTTTGCGAAAAGTTTATATCCACATCTAAAGATTAATTTTGAAGAACAGATTTTACTTACAGGAAAAATAATAACTGGTGATACCACTATTAACAGCGTTCGAACGAAGGCTGTTTATACTTACTACACTTATTGATCAAACTATCTCTCTCCCCAGAGATGACCTGATTGCCTAGAATGTCCTACGCCTTCCTCATCTCTCGCAGGCGGCTAGGCGGTCAACACGTACTGTAGGCATAGGGCCTCTTGGTCTTCGCGCATCCTATACTTGTGTTTTTATTTCTTGGCGCCTGAGGACCTGTCTTAACGATGAAATATCCAACGGCATTTCGCCTCTTTCTCGGCGTGCTGCTAGATGTAGAATGATCGCGACCGTATCGACCAGTGTTGGCGATCATTCGACGTCTAGCGGCAGGCCCGAAAAAGACACGAAATGTCATGAGATATTCCATCGTGAAGACGGGCCCTCACGCGCCAAGAAATAAAAACCCAAGTATACTACGACGAACTTGGGGAACTCTTGACTCCTTGAGATCACCCTGGTCGCTCAGGCTTTCAGACTCAGTTATGTTAATGGTTATTATTTTTGGTTTGGTTTGTCTATTAAATTTGAATTATAAATTAATAATCACGGCCGCTGTCAAATTAAATTCTACCCCGCGGTTACGTAAAAGTTAGAGCTTACTTTTAAAAAATCTAATTTTAATAGCATCGACGGTTGTTGAGCGATGCATTATTCCAATCGATGTTTTAATTTTGAACATCGATGTTTTGTTATTGATATCGCATTCTCTACTGGAGATCTGATGAAAGAGTAGCCTTCGTTTGAAAATGCTGTTAATACAGAAGATAACGTGGAAATATCTCACAAAATTCAACTGTAAATGATCTTGGTACCCTGGGATCATTTACAACAATCTGTTATGTCTTTCTGTTTGTCCAAAGGAGTGGTGCATTTAGCATTAAAATATTTTCACATTATTATTATTATTATTATTATTATTATTATTATTATTATTTTTACATCCGTTTTTCACTTCAATGTAACCCATATGCTCATGCGCACACATACAAGTAGATTATCGTGGATTGGCGTGGGTTACTTAGATAGTTGGTTAGACATTGATGGTTTACCGTGAATGAAGGACATAAATTAAGGCCATTAATAAAGGCATTATTATTATTATTATTATTATTATTATAAATGGAGAGGTAATTATACATCGGCGAGGCTAGGTCGGTATAAGTATGAGGACATGTGTGGAACGTGCTTACATAGTTTTCGGGTAACGACGTGTCTTTCGGAGTGTCACGGTTTCCTGATGTGGATCTGATGATTAGAGACCGAAAAAATATGTAGTATGAAACGTTAAAATATGTACATAAATATGTAATATCCGATATAATATATAATATTAAAATTCTCTAATTAAAAGCTTTTACTTACCAAGAAATTACATTTAGTAAAACTGCTCACTTTACATCATACAACTTTCTCGTTGGTAGTAAAAGCTTCATCTATTGTAATTCTGGACCGTAGTTTAGCAGTCGGATTAATCGTAATAGAAGCCATCACACAAACTATGACCAGCAAACATACATTGTAGCATCTTCATCGAAGTGTTACACGTCGGCGATCGCAAATTTTTCTCGGAAATTAAGGTTACAGATCCCAAAACACGGTGTCAATGATATTTTGCACAGCTAGATTTCCCCAATAATGTAGGCAAAATGCTAATTTTAAATATATATATATCTTTTCCCAAAAAATATGGAATTAAATTGAAGAAAATTGATTAAATAAAATACGAGTACACTGTAAAAACAGCAAAATATGTAAAATATGTAACGCAAAAATTCGATATTGTGTTAGGAGGGCTATGATTCTCCAAGATTACAATCTTGAGAACGGTAAGTAGAAAGACAAAAAATATGTAATTACATAAAAATCCGGTCTCTACTGATGATTAGTTTACGGATCCGTTTAGAAATTTCCAAAAACGTGTTTTTGCGGTTTTTAGCGCTGTCACCTGCGTTGGCCGCATCCCTCAGCGCCATCGCCTGGGAAACTCCACAACAAGCTCTGATGAGTGACGCCAATGAGGCGATGAATGACACAAGTCGCTTCCCGCCGGGGAGGGGGGATGTCGTGTCTGCGTAGTTCGGCACGGTCTCTAGGGAGGAGTTGTAGACGATCACCCGGACCACAGAATAGGTACTACACAGAAAGGAAATCTATTCACAATCCATGCGCATGGTTGCCATATCGAAAGTGTGTAAACTGCGGTAAGACACTGCATTTGTTGTTTGGTGAACCATGGTGAAGGTGTCTTATTTCCGTTTTGCTTGTTGTATTTGGGGGAACATTTGCTTAGAATAGGCAAATATTAATATGGCACATAGATAGACGTATTTAAACTGCAATTGGGTTTAACCCGGTGGCAGCTAATTTTCAAAAACAATAAAATACACAGTCTCTCAGTAACATAAAACACTAATAGCAACAACAACAATAATAATAATAATAATAATAACTATAATAATAATGTAATATAACTAGCAAATTATATACTAATTAGCATATATTAAGGAATAGGCAAATAATAACAAAAATTGAGATACAAAAGGTAAAGAATTATAAATACATAACTAGTAGTGCTACAGAATGGCACAGACTTTCTCATATTATTTTTCTATTTTCTTTGGTTTGGCCTAGTTTATCGGACTTGCCACGTATTCTACCCAGCTGTCACCTACCTCAGCCCAAAGTAATTTTTTTGAAATTTTCTCAATTCTTCGGTTTCGTAATAGTAGAACCAAAATATTACTTTAAGAATATTAAAGAAGTCTAAAACCTCGTCCTAAATGACAATTTTCACTAAAAAATCTGAAGCCGTTTTTAAGATAACATCGTTTAACTTTTACTAAAAATGCGAAATTGAAGCTCTTTTTCAGCGAGTTCATTTTTTAGTTCAGTTTTGAGTTTTCGGATAACTGTTTGAAGTCATTTAAAGCACTAACTCACAAATGCAATAGTGTTTGCAAATTGCTGGAAATGTGCATATTAATGGCAAGAGAGAGTTTAAAAAATACATATACGTACATTTTGAAAAGAATATAATATACCAAAATTAATTTTATGTCATAAAAAAGTGCAATTAGTACTACCCGTTGGAATAGTTGGAAGAAAAAATTTGAAGCCGTTTTTGAGAAATTGCTTTTGAGCTGACTCCTGCGGTTTCTTTCCACAGTTTCAAGATGGCGGCCCGCGCTGCGCGGTGGCTCACTGAAGATCAAAGGAGCCGCCCTCTACTTTTCTTTCTACGTAGTATCTATTCTGTGCCCATACCACAAGTTTCATGGGGGCACTCGCGTCGTTAGTCTCAAGGTGGAGGCAGTGAGCAGGCGATGCTAAGCTCCTGGTTGTCGGTTCAACCCGGCAACCCACCAGTTGGGCCCCTGGCGCGTCGACCTTAAGGCAGGATTGGGTGAAGGAGACCCCACGGTGTGCTCTGGAATCCACATGTAGAATTACAACTGGAAACTGATACCTACCGCCAGGTTGCCGCCCGAGCCTTGTTCGGGTGGCCCCTAGTTGGGCTCTTGGCTTCGTCGTGGCAGGGGCCCGGTACTCTGGGTATAGAGGAGGGACTTGTCTCAGCGCATGTGAGTGGCACATTGATTCAACTCCAGTACTATAGCCAGTTGCTCTGAGCCGGCAAGGCGGTCCTAGACCCAAGCATTATATGGGGAGGTTGCCGTGAGGGCTAACTGCGTTCCGGCGGAATCCGGATATTAGTTCGGGGGTGTATGTGTACGCCCGAGGGAGGTTGTTGATGGAGGCTAGCGCCCAGGTACCCACCCTGGGGTTTCGGGCCCCTAATAAAGTACAAATGCTGGGATTCCTATTATGGCATGCACGATTAGACACTTCGACACAAGTCGCTATCGCTCTGTTGCTGGGACGATTGTATTATAAACTAGGACGTCGCTCTCTATATTATGTAGTTTAGGGCTTGGATCACTCGAAAGGAAAGAGTTCGTCATCAGTGTAGCTAGGCCGTAAAACAATGATTGTTTTTACGTTAACTTGATTAGACGTAGCATATACAATTCAGCTAATGGTATACTCCCCTTTTGTACGATAAATCCGACTACAAAGTTTTAGTCTAATAAAAATCTATAAGAATGGATCGGTATGTTTTAGAATAGGAGCATGCAAATTTATAAATTGTCTTTAATATACCGCCCAATAATTCACTGAAAGAATGTACTTGTTAGAACAACTCTTCTGGGAGCTTTCGGATTAACTCTCTTCAATGTATTCTGGGATGTTCTCTAACAACGTATTCTGGGATGTTCTCTAACAATGTATTCTGGGATAGGAAGGGGCGAAGTATATCCGACAAGAACAGTTGCATCTAACATTTTTGTATTTTTATTATTTAATTTTAATTCTTAATAGATTATTTTTATATATCTACACCCAAGGATGAAAAAACAACGGACAAATGTATATTTAGAGTATCTTTTTATTTCGAACATTCATAGTAACATTTTTCACATTTGACAATAATTGTAACTCACGCCAAGCCACATTCAGCTGTAGGTAATGAGCACGAGCAGATCGGGTGGCGAGGGCGGGCGCTGGGAAGGCATTGGGCCATTGTGGGAGGCAGAGCGGGCGGTGCTAGCGGAGGGCTGTCAAGTCGTTAGGGCCACGGACAAAAGGTCTCGTCCTCGATAGGTCTAATGAACAGGACGTCTATTGCTAACCATGTCTAATGTGACAGACGATCTAATACCAAAAGAGGTCT
The DNA here is from genome assembly GCA_031308135.1 of Acheta domesticus. Classification (NCBI taxonomy): domain Eukaryota; kingdom Metazoa; phylum Arthropoda; class Insecta; order Orthoptera; family Gryllidae; genus Acheta; species Acheta domesticus. The sequence continues at coordinate 6,276,313 of JAHLJT010002406.1, read as the reverse complement.
GCAATTAGAAGGTTCAATTAATAAGGTCTAATAGTCATAAACACAGGAGGGCCAACAGATATACAAAGGTGTAATAGCAAAGTTTTTGTTTCTTCATTTTTAAACGCCTGAAAACCAACCGCCTCGCACCGCCTCGCACCGCCTCGCCCCGCCTCGCCCCGCCTCGCCCCGCCTCGCCTCGCCCCGCCTCGCCCCGCCTCGCCCCGCCTCGCCCCGCCTCGCCTCGCCCCGCCTCGCCCCGCCAGGCCATTCGCCCTCCGCCGCCTCCGCGCCCTGGTCGCGGGTCCAGTTCCAGGAAGCGCCCGGCCCCGACCGCCGCCGCCTCTCTATACGCGGAGGCGCCCGCGTTTTCCCAGAATGAGTCACCTCACCTCACGGAGCGCCGCCTCGCCCGCCCCCCGCCTCACCGCGCCGGTCTTCCCCGCGCCGCCCACGTCGGTCGCCTCGCTCGCCGCTCGCAGCGAAGAATGCACCTGGAATTCCCATCGCTCTTCCAACACTGAAAAGCGGACGGTGGAAATCGCATTCCATGACGTTGGACAAACCACTTTTTTTTTCATTTTGGATTGATTCTTATATTTTTTATTAATATGAGCGAATAACTACTATATTTTGTGACATACCAAAAAACCCCACGGTATTGGGCATGAAAATAATAAGCCTGCCATTATGAGGAGATTATACGTATTCGGGACGTTACGTAGACAAAGAATAGACGTTGTTAAGGTAACATGTCAATAAATATAGAGATTCCACGTTCAAAGTCGAGGCGCTATACAATGACGTTTCGTCACGGCCAGGTTGTCATGAGATGCTATAAATGCGAAGTAGGGTATGGAAGTCTTGGTTATTTGGAAAATAAAATATTTTCCCTCTTATGAAAACAGTGGAGCCATAAATATCTAATGACAAGTGGTGTGTGTCAATGTTAGTTTTCATTATAATCTGGGTTATTTGATAAAAGTTATTGAGGCGAATAGTTAATGGTTAATTCTTATAGATACTGTGTAGAATTAAATCTCAGAAACATTATTAATCGTAAATTATAATTGTTATTTTTTGTGTTTCGCGAGTTAAAGTAAATTTTGTTGATTTAATTTATACAGACTTCGTATTTTCCGAAGGGTTTATGTTAGGATAACTCCGTACCTGGGTAGAAAAATATTAACAAGTTGATTGAAATAATAGTCAAGAATAGAGTTGTTAACGCTGCAAAATATAGTTTCTTATTCAGATTCAGATTTCAGGTTAATATTCAAATTGGGAGAGCTATCATCAGTTTTGGTTACGGCGAGACGAACGTTATGGAATGCTCGCTCGCTCGTTCGTTCGTTCGTTCGATCTCTGGAAAGACACAATGTACCCATCTTATTAGAAGATAATATGAAGTAATAAGCAATCATAGAAGAAATCGTTCACCTTTTTACCTCGTTCTCACATGAAAACAGTAGCCTTCTTTAATTTGTATTGCACAAAATTTCACTCATGCCTTCAGAGTGCTTCCCGCGAAAAAGCGGTTGTTCTTTGAAATGTTCTGTAAAATGCGGCACGGATGCCAACTTTGCTAACTTAAACTGTTCTCATGGAACGTTAATGCGAGCTCACTGAAGTTCGTTTTCTGGGCGGAGCGACTACTTTGAAAAACCTGTTTCGCCGTTTGAATTTGTGTTTCAGTGCTGTCATTGGTTAAAACGGAGCCCGAGTGTGTCTTTAATAATTTTCTCTGCACCAGAGTGCCTGGGAGCGGAACCCCAGCAAGTGCTGCCCCCTGTCGAAGATAGATGAAACTATTACGAGCAGACCGCAGGACGAATGCAATTTCGACAGAAACAAAAGAATTTTATATACCCGCTCTTTTAGCCCCGAGCACGCGGTTTTGGAAGGAATTTCTTATAAGACCGACGCGGTACGTTTAAAATGTAAATTCTGAGCTAGTAATAAAGCCCAACGATTGTTATTAAAAACCAATCTCCCGCCACGGCGCCAAATATGAATCCTTTTTGATGCCAATGTGCCAACAAGAGTTTTCACCCGAAACTTAGCGAGGGTCAGTCGCGTCGCCATATAATATATTAAATTACTTAAAAGATCTAATTATTTTAGACATTCCGGGGGGTATTCGGAGTGTATTCGGACGATAAGCCAAAAACGTTAATAATAGAGGTACATAAGACTTCAACTTGACAGCACGGGACGTGGCAACCATTTCAGAAGACAATAATCTGAGAGGTAATCGTAAGCTTACGAACATTATTTGAAAAAGTCCGTACGGTACATTTATGTATTCAGAGAAAAGTTCAATCATTTATTTAAAAAAATCTCCAATATTGTGTAAAATCATAGTAAAAATGTGAAATTTGATGTTTTTAAAAGAGAAAAGGCTGATAATTCATTGTAGTTGCCATCAGTTCAATAGTAAGTTTTGTCTTCCACAGAACTTCCAGTAATCGTGATTCTGTATAGAATTACTCGTAAGGACGCAACATGTAAGACGGTTAATGTTGTTTGTCAGAACACACAACTGAATTTGATAAGATTTGAAAAGAATAATATGAAAATAATAATGTTAAAATGAGAAATATGTTACAACATATTGTTTTAATATTTTGTTTGTTCTTGGCGCGTCGGCCCGTGCACGGGCCATGGCCTACCAGAGCGTCCCTGCCTCGCGGCCATGGGTTAAGGGAGTACGTGTGGTTAGCACGAAGACATCCCCACGTCGTTTTCTGGTCTTCTCCACCTGAGAAGTGAATTTTCTCATCGTCACACAGCAACATATACTGGGGCAATGCAAGGAAAACGCAAGCTACAGTCTTGCCTCGACCGGGAATGGAACCCGGCGTCGCGCCATGGATAGGAAGCACGCTGACCACTGAACTAAACCGCCAGGGCTATTTCAATGTAGCGCAAAATAATAATGTAATATAAATGTATTGTATGTAATTGCATTGTATTAAGGACTGAATTAATATCTTGAGATGCCTCCGTTAAACATGATCAAATCGAGAGATTTCTTTCAGAATATTATTGTATCGATAATTTGCACAGAAGTAATCAATATGGAGAAAATGAACTATAATCTTATTAATTATATACATTGATGTTTGTACAATTTTAAACGTTTACGAACTAATATAAAAGTTTGTTTCCGGTCTTAAGGACTCTTCACATCCTTATGCATTAATCTCCTGATTATAACGTGAATAATGTACTGTTAATGCAGTGACAGTTTTGCTTAAATAGGTTATCGATAAATAAGTCCTCTGAACAGTGTATGAACAGCCAAGATGGGTGATGGACGGCAGTGATCACTAAGGTTCGTGATCACTAAGGTTCGTGATCACTAGGGACCAGAATTATATTCACTAATCTGTGAAATATTTATGTATTTACGCAGTTAAAATGTCGAAAATATGCACTAAAATACGCCCATAATAACCCATCGTAATACTGTTCCTCATGTGTTTACCTACAGAACATTCATCTTACACTTTACTATTACTATACCGCTCAATCAAATGTTGAAAAGAAGCATTGGTAATATTCGCCAATCGAGTGGCTCTAAATACTAGCAAGTAACATTTGTATCACATTTGAACGAAATTCTCAGAACCCTTTCAGAGACACCTTCATAACAAGAAAAGGTAACTCTCTACAGTCGTCAGGTCAACCAATTTAGATCTGATCAAAATAAACTCGACATTTTGTAAGGATACAGTAAAACTTGCTGAATGCTTAACGTATTCAATGCGGAAATCTATTGCGAACATAAATCAGGAACCTCTCAAACATAAATTCTACAGCATTACACTGCATAATGTGGATTCTTGTCTAATACGAACAAAAAAATACTGGTCCCTTGAGATCTTGCATTGACCACGTTTTCCTGTATCTGAACTGTATGTCTCTTTAAGGCATTCTTTAAGATTTGATAACGCAACTGATAATAACTGACAATACTAAATTTTATTTGTCTACTTTGCCCGACATTTTTGTGTGTCCGATTTCAACAAATGGAATTGAACGTTAATGTTAAATAGATTGCAATGAGAATACAAAGTGAAAATTTGGTTAAGTGAAAAGAAGAGAAAAATACACGTTACTCGGCAATGGCTATCACGAATTATTGCCGTATGATGAATGAAAACCATTATGTACACTACATTATGTATTTAAGGTAAAGGAATAAATTGTTAGAAATAATTCAAGAAAATTCATGATAATTCACGTGTTGCAGAAAATGTTATCGGATTTCGGTCAGTCTTTGCCACTTTTCAGATGTTTTATAGTCATGTCTTTGGACCCTTATTTCTTAAGAATGTTTCTTCTCTCAATAACTCTCCCCGAACATTAAACACAGAATTGAATTTTATGTAAACGGACTACTTTTTCATTTGTTGTTGATTAGTATGAAATTTAAACCTTGAAAAAAAAAAGTGTTTCACAAGGTAAAATAAGAAAACAATTTGTGAAACAAATGTATTGTTTAAAACTAGAATGTTTATCAAGTTGAATTGCTACTTTGAGAAGTTACTTCGTAATTTGTGTTGATATCTTCTGTTCGAGACACCTCATGGGAATCTTTTGATGTACTGTTCTTTTAGTTACTCACCTGGAAGCTCTGAAAGTTCTTATAACAGAGAAGGCGATCTTTCAGAGGATGAATCTGTATAATGTTTTGCTCCAAAACTGATCTGTCTTATTCAGCTTTTGGGGGTTTCCAGAGGTGCTGCACGGCTGAGTTCTCGGGTGAACTCTTATTGGAACGATCTGTGACGTCATGTTTAATCTCTATTGCTCTGCTACTCGAACTGTCCGTAACGGCCATCGCTAATGGGGCTTTTTACTTCGTTGGAAACCAATTCGTGTAGTGTGGTGTCATAATACCTGTAAGGTAGGTATTCCCAGCAGACGCAGTACCCATCGCCGCCGCTAGAGGGCTCCTGCATTGAGTTGTTCAGACATTGCAGGTCTGTTTGGTGAAGAAGAATTCATATCTCAGGCCCGTAACAGACTACACCGAGGAATGTGTTTCCAGAAATGTGCGACGAGAAATGTGGAAAATCGAAACAATGGACTCTTATGGACCCTCACATACTTGAAAGAGTTTTCTCGTTCGCCTCTGCGGAGGCGAAAGAGTTCCTCGCTCGAGTCGGTCGGCGAGCGAGTTTTCTCGGACACATTTCTACTCCTTCACTTGTCGTAGGAAAACACCAAACAGTACATAGAACTGAGTGAGGTTGTAACATTTAGCAGTAAAAGATGCGATAAACTAGCAGTTTTCTAATTGTTTTTTTTGAATTTTCTCTTAAAACTGAAATGAACAAGAAAGAACTTGTATGGAAGATATTATTTGTATGAAACCCGCTCATAATGAGCAATATATAAATAAAAATTTGAATCAAGGAACTTGAAGGGGTATTTTGAAAGAATTGAATTAATTCATAATTTTTTTTAAATTCGTGTTTATTAGGTATTTAAGAAATACGTTATTAATTGTGAATTTTATTATTAATTATTTGATCATTCACCATTTATTCATAATTCAACCAACAAATATAGTAAACACGAGCAGGGTAGAGATAACATTGCTTAAGAAAATTTGCTGTTGTACTTCTCCTTTATACGTCACAGAATTTACTGTTATTTTACATTAAATAATGATTTGTATGCAATGCAGTAGTGTATTTCTCTCTAGTCAATTCGAACTCGTTAAACAAATGGTTTACGACTATGGTAACAAAACAAGGATTTCCTGGGTTAAAATTACACAAGAGCATTTAATAAAACAATAAGTGTAACTCGCAGCTGACCTCATAGCTAACTGCTGCCACCACTTTCGGCATGTGGCACATAAAGGCATTTCGAGACTTCGAATAACCTATTTCTAGTGTGTGGATGCTGCCTCGCCGGCCTCTTTCCACATTTCTCGTCGCACATTTCTCGCAACGCATTCCTCGGTGTAGTCTGTTGCGGGCCTTACTGCAATTAACAGCAGAGGGCCCATCAAAGATAAAATATTTCAGATTGTTTCACAACAATACCTCACTTACTTAGAGAGACACAAATATAAAGATTTCATTTAAATAATATTTTCTGCAAAGAAAATGTTTGGACATTTGTAATTAGAAATAAAGCCTACTACAGCCGAGATTTTGATTTTCGAGTTGTGAGACATGTTTGGCATTATTAACACATGCTTACAAGATATACTTTATTAATGGGAAAATTTAGAAAATAAACGAGCTTGCATTACATGCTTTTTCTGTGCGGATATCTAAAGAAAGATTGAAAACTGAATAATAATTATAAATATTATTTTCCAGCAGACAAAGAAATAACAGTTATTAGATATTAGAATAATATAAGGGTATCAATACAATTTCCGTTCTGTTTTAGACAAACTGTATTAATCATGTTTATTGATACACATATCCTCCACTGGGATTGAAAATAATCCAATTAGCTAATATGGTCATCTCTGGGAAATGAATAATTTTAGGTATCGCATATTTTGTGGGATCATTCAGTGGAGAATATTGATCAGGAGGCCAACAAAAGAGTTAATACACATACCTGCCGTGATTGAAATGAATTATCATAGGGCATATAATTTTGGAATAATGGTGAACTGAATACTGAAGGAAATGCGAATAAAACTGTCCCTACAAGTCCCACAATACTTTACTTGTTTTTTACGCACTGTAGCCACAGGTGAAAATATTACAATCTGAGGAATATACTCAATAAGAGGTGAACGTTCTAGCTGCCAATAGGCCATAGTCAATAGCCAGACCATTAAAACACGAATCGATGTTTTTTCTTTCGATTCGAATCCAAAATTTGTCTTATCGTTGACAGTTACAATACAGGTTGAGCCACGTAACTTTAGCACCTCCAGCATTTTTGAACTGTTGAAGTTATTGCAATGCAGTTTTCACAGAATTGCATGAGGGAATGGACCAAGTTTATACATAAATTCATTTCAATTTTATCACTTTAGTTTACGAGATAGAGGTAACTTTGGCTTCGTCAAATGGAACTGTACATACTTTTTTGTCTATCATGACCAGCGTAAAAGTACGAATCCAATGATATACACATTTTCATATGTTAGACTAGGAAAATCCGGCAGACGTTCTGCCCTTCATCTCCCTCTTTCCCCTCGCATCTCCGTTTCTCACTCTCTCCCTTCCTCCCACCCTGTCCCTGTCTGTCTCTGTGTGTCTCTGCAGCTTTCTGTCCCTCTCCTTCACATTTACTTGCAGATTCTGCACATCTATGAGCAGGTGAGGTAATATCGGGAAGCGCCGTACCAGCAAAAACGTAATAGAATGTTCACGAAGAGTTCATTCTGTAGATTACGGTGGGAGAAACGTTGCTTTGAGGCATTTGGCCTCAAAATTTTAGTTTCTAAGGCCTTAGAACGCCTCGTTTAAGAGTTATTTAACGATATAGATTCAGAATGCTGCCGAGTGTGTTGCACGTTGCATTTGACGTGAATATGTTGATATGTAGTGAATATGTGGCGCCATGTAGCGGAGTTACAACTAATGATACGGAACTAATGACGTTAGTATTTGACGCACCCGGAACCCCTATTCAATCGATTAAAAAACAAACTCTCCATTTTAGTTCCCTTGAGCTCTACCTTGCAATGCTCTGATTCACCTCGCCGTGACAAATTTCGTTTATCTGCTTCCTTTCACTCAGTTCATCTCCGAAGCTCGGTTCATCCCCCTGGCAATAACTTGTCGTGGACTTGGATCTTCCTCGTTTGATTGGCTTCACACTCTCCACTTCCTTGCTGGAGGCATTGTCACATAGGGAAATTCATCCTGTTTGTCGTGGCCGTCATTAGTTCCGAGCCATGCTGCCCCCAAAAGCCGTAGATTTTTCGTTTGTTACCTCCCTTAATTTAGAAAAATTATTTCAAATATTTATGTTCGAATTATGTAATTATTTAAAAAGTATATTCCTATATAGTATTTGAGTAAACTCTTATACCGTGCGTGTGTGGAGATTTCCGTGCCGCACGGCTAGACCACTTCCCGTGCACCGATCGAGACATGTGAGGTGTTATTGAATGCGTTTCGGTCCCCAATTGGGGAACTGATAATTTCTTTTTCGATCCGGTCATAAGATTCCGAGAAATTGTCAAAAACGTATTTTTTCGTGTTTTGGATCTTTGTATGACGGGAATTAACCCAACGCCACCTAAATGGACCTGTACAGGTGGCGTTGATTAAACCCCATTATTCCGTGGTTATTTTCAGTCCACGACACAATAATTTTCTTCCATGAGAATGGCAACACTGATTTTTGACAAACGAGAAAAAACTAAATGAATATCGCCCAGCAGAAAGTGTGGCACGCTAAAGTGTAAGAATATCACCCGGCAGAAATTCTGGTTGAACCAGGGTTTAGGGTGGCACGGTTCCTTTGGTTCCTTTTGTGATTCATTTACTCTCGTGAATCACCCGCCACGGTTCACTTCAGAGCTGGCGAAAAATTATGTTGGCATTGACTAGCTTTGACGGGTCAAAGCATAAATATACACGAAATGACCGTGCGTCAAAGCCACATTTCAAATTTACGAATAATTTCTTCTTCATCACGACACTTTTAAAATATCACTTCACATTGAAAATTACACTTCACAACACTTTTTTTTAAAAAAAATAAAAATTGTTGCTTGCTGCTTGAACTCTAATATTAGTATAGAAATGGTTTTAGATTTTAAAACGCCTTCTCGTAATATCACATTCAGGTGTTTCTATAACAACAAAATTATTTACTTTTGAATGCGATTCCATTACGCAAAGCATTTGTGGTCGTGACAATACGTGTTTTTTCGTATTTCAAGACAGAGTTTTTGTGTCTACCGTGATGGAAGGTGTAAATGCAGGATTTATTTAATGATTTCTTTAACATATTATGTAGAATTTGCTTTAAAAATAAACGAGTTGTTTTTTAGTATTAAAATGGAGGGTTTGAAAAGTGGTAATAAACGTGTAAGTAGTATGTGTTTGTGAAATAGAATTGATTTTCAAATATTTGTATTTATTTTATTAGCTTAACAAGTTATTTTTTATTTCTTATTACTTTTTCAAGCTTCAGTTCGTAAAAAGTACGTATTTTTTCCAGAAACAAGCTTGACGTTTTTGCGTGTTATAAGGGTGTAATTCGTGCCGAGACACTACACTAATTTTCAGTATTATTATGGTAGTGGTAATACTATTAAACTTGTATAATTTCAACGACTATGTGAGTGGATATTTTTCTTTTAAAATATCGCTTTCTTTAACATATTAAGTAGAATTGGTTTAAAAAAACAGACGAGTTGGTTTATTAGTATTAAAATGGGGGCTTTGGGGGACGATAGCCCCCCAATAACAAAAGTTTAAGAAGTATGAGTTTGTGAAATAGACGTTACTTAAAATAATTATATTTATTGAGTTAACATTATAGTTTTATATTTTTATTTAAAACCCATTAATTAATTTTAAATCGCATTAATATGTGAGATATTACTATTTGTTTGTGTGAAGAAGTGTGAAGTAGAATTTGCAACCTGCCTTGGAACATTAAATTTGAAGAACGTGAAGTGAATACGAAGGAAACAAGAACTGTAAATACTAAACAATACATTTCTTAAGCGTGCAAAAATCTATTTTCAATTTAATGTGACTTACAACTTATACACACATAATCATACAAAATAATAACCTTTTAATGCTTCTATATATTCACCTTCAGAAAAAAAATCACACCGAGTTTGTGGAGTTTTAAAATCTTAAAATAGGGGACGAAAATATGGAAGTGTTTAGCAACTCACGGGAATCAAATGTAGATGTAGAAGATTTAACGTCAGAATTTTCCAAACTAATGGAGAATAATATATTAGCATTAGAAAATAACACAGAACAACAGCTTACAGGTGATCATTTATGTTCATATTAGAAAACAAAACGTAAAAAATATAGCTGTGCTCATTCATATACCTGTAAGCACTTTTTACAGGTATTGTAATTTTGAAATTGCAATATGATCAGTTCATTTCCCGTTTGGAGTTAATATACAAGGCCATTGAGTGTTGGGAATTTTTGAACTGGAGTATAACATTAACAGATACTACGATTCATTGGTAAGTCCAGATACTCTAAGAACATGATTTGAACAAAACAGTTTACAGCGTCGGGGATGCCACATTCAACTAGTTGTATAGTATCATATACTACAAAAAAATATACAATATATTTACAAATATGTTTGTTATTGTACAAAAATCTATGATCCCCTACCCCAATGATCGGCTTGATCCGCCACTGACAGCGATGGACCTCCGATCAGGCAAAGTCCTTGCAAAAGCTCCAACAAAGTGGCGCAAACCAAATCTACGACTGAAATATATGAATAGCGTGTCTAATGTGTAATGGTTTTATGCAGGAATGAAATATGCGTATACATACATAACGGCTGATTTCGACCTAGCTATAGAGCTAAAGTCTAAAATCTGCCAGTACAGGGACTCGAACCCTAGGACCTCCCCATCTGTCCCAGGAGACAGCAGCATCCCAGCCCGTGCTGCTCACTGTTCACTCCCCCCTTCAAAAGGTATTGGCAAAGAAATTATACAAATTATTCTTCTTTCATTGAAGCAGAATAGTACCGTAAGTGCTGCTGTGGCCTAATATGGCACAGTGGCATTTGGTTCATTTTTTATTTTCTCATTTTCAAATTCGATATAAATTCCTGAACTTTCGACGCCAGGATTAGTACATATATTAATATTTAGGATGAAATACTGCTTTAAAAACGACACTAACCACTGACACAGAACGCTAACTGAATATCGTCTTCCTAAAGTTTCGCAATTAAAAGTTTTTTTTTCTGCGAAGTTGGATAAAAAGGAATTCGCATCCACAGGAGCGGAAGGGGAACGAACCGGCGAAAATCAGTGACACGATTCTTCTTTCCTTTCTTCTACTTGCCTCTTCTCCGGCCGTTGATCAGAAGTTCACGTCCTGAAGATATGCCGTTTGAAGTAGCTGACCTCAATGATCAATGACCGGAAAATTAAACGGCCCTGTGTAAATGGAAATCTTTTCGGGAGCGGGAGTTTGAAGTCTTCTCAGCCTACTTTTTAAAAAGGAACTTAAGTGGACTATTTGCAACGATGTGCTATCATTACTGTTTTCTATAGTTTGATGCAATTTCGTACAGTCTTTTTTTTTGTATTCCAGCATTGTAAACTATCTTTTCTGTTGCAAGAAATCGTTCATAATTAGGCGTTTTATGGCACAAATGATGACGTATTAGATTTTACGGCTCGAATGATTGCGTCATCACACATTCAGCCAATCGCAGCGAGAGAATTAGGGGGAGGTAGAGGTAAACAGAACAGCCGACCACAGTTTTCTCGCACAGATGTCAAATACCGGAGACATCACAGGAAAGTTCTTCGCAAATGCAAGTTTCATTCTTTTATAAAATTATATTGCTGTCATACAAAAAAATAGCGTATACAACTCGTTTATAATGTTGCCTTATTGCATTCGTACAAATTTGAAAACTCGCTCCTAACGTCGCTCGTTTTCAAAACGTGTACTCATGCAATAAAGCTTAACATTACAAACTAATTGCATAAACTACTATTTTTAAGAATACGACTTACATTCTGTGCGATTATTTCCTCTCATTTATGAAAACAAATAATCGTCATATTATTCATTATTTTAGACCGTCCTCAACAGTTGCAATGACTATTCCACTCCTGAAATTAAAGCCATAGAGTTTAACTATACATACAGAATGCTTCAATCACGGCGGTGAATCTAAAAACGTTTACCGCTTTTTCTATTTAATTTTTCATACCGCTTCTCTCTACTGGCCCACTGATAAACTGTGATTCATCTATCTTCGGAGGAGGTTAACAACAGTCACTATGTTGATGTCCGCGTATGTACTATAACATAACCTCTTTGATTTTAACATAGTTGGCAGTTACTTTTAATATTTGGCGCATTTTGAAACACTGTATCTGGCGCATTTTGAAAAACTGCTGGACACAATTTTATTCATGGAATAGTTCTATTAAATACCACTTGTGCTTTGGAAATTCTCAGATAAATCCCCTCCTCGCTTCGCGAGTCGGGGATTTATCAACAATTTCCAAAGCACTCGTATTTTTTCCTATGATAAATTTGTAACGAGGAAAGACTACATATCACACTAGTGCAGTAACGGTGTGGTCTATTCTCGGACTTCTTCCTCATCGCATCTGGACGCGCATGAAAACGAATGAGTAATGACAACGCCTTGCCCGGGATCCCCTCTGTTTTGTGACTACGGCCTGACATCTTTCTTGCTTGTGCGTAGACACTACGAAGCTACGTCTTGCATAAATTACGCTGGTTGGTTCTCTTTTCCTAGTTAATTTTTATGCGTGCGTGTTCAGAATTCAATTGGAATGCTTCCCTTACAAGGAAAAGGAATTATGTTTTGTGAAGTCCCAAGTTGTCAACAGTTGTGACAGCACCTTCAATTAATACTGTCATTTCCTATTCATAGTAAGTGTTGAACGAATAGTACTTTTAAATTTTTCTGATTGCTTGTAATTTTATTGTACTTCGCAATCACTGTAAAATATACTCTAAAAAACTTTAGAAAATATACAAAACATAATATTCTTCTTGCAAAACAGGTTGGGTGGCATAAATTTTGAGAATTTTTTGCTATTCTTCCCTGTTAGTTTTTTCAAGAAAAACAAAGAAAATTATTACTTGTTGAGAGGTTCCATAAACTGAAAGAACGTTCATTCAGCAAACAGAATTCAACACTACATACAATATGCAATACAAAAACATAAAACTACATTCTAAAGAAAAAAAGACACCCTTTGAACTTTTACGCAATTTTGCTAGGCGCAATAGAACTCATTATTTGTAGAGTCGAATGAGTTCACTACTTTCACTCATGTCTGTCTTATTTTCAAACGCTAATAATACCTCACTTTTGCCATGTTTGAACTGAGGGAACGATCAGAAAATTTTACTACTTGTAATGCTCAATATTTATTTTGAAAATATGATGCTTATGAAACTGATGCCTATTTCGATCGATTTTTTTGAAATTTCCATTTTTGATGAGCTATATATTGATTTCAGAGACGTCCCTGAATTTAAATGAGCTCCGTTGTACACGCACAGTATACCTATTAAATACTGTCTTGCGAACTATCTATCAACCGGTGACTTTCTCTCCTCCTTCGTGGATTCGATTTCCATCGGGCCTAGTGACGGCCAAGTTCAGCAAAACATCGATACATCGATACTTCGACCCATCACCAAAAGGTTTTCGATGTTGATGAAGACATCGACAAAACATCGATGTTTTAAATATGATGAAACATTTGGAAGTAAAATGTCCTGTTTATAATGTGAAACATCTCACGTCACTATTAGTTTTAAGCATATTCTGCCTGAAATTTGACTCATCTTAATTTTCTAAACAATGTCCTGCGTAGTCGAAGTTCAAACTGCAGTTTAACAATATTACCACGAATTTGTTTTTAAAAAAGATAACGATGGAAATAGATTGCGAATAGCAATCTTTGGTGCCGCCTGGGGAACGACAATAGTATCAGTTTTCAATGGCTGTTTATTGCGAGTAATCCACAAATAAAGTAAATACCGTACATTTTATTTATATCATGAGAATTTTTTTAAAATCATATTTTTCTGCACAAATATATCTATCCGAAGAAAACATCGAAAGCAAAACATTTGTTATGATATCAATGTTTCTGTTAAAAAATATTGTTTTAAAAACATCGATGTTTTTTGCCATCTCTATATCCACTGACATTGTCATATTGCCATCTTATAGTCGGGGCGCGTCCATCCTCTGTTGAGCAAAGTAGGGATGCAACGTCGATGTCGATGTTTTCAAAATATAGATTTTTTGTAGAAATATCGATGTTTTAAACATCCATGTATTAGCGCCGATGCTTTTTAACATGGATGTTTTGTGATCGATGTTTTTCCTTTTCCGATGTTTCTGAAGGGAAAAAAATCACATGATCACAATACCGTAAAAGCAAAAATGTGAAATAATAACTTATGGTAATACTGTTTGTTTATGTGTTGGAACCAAAGGAACTTTCTTTGTATGTACTACCTTTTTCGACCAATCTTTCTCCCTCGAAATGACCTACATGCCCTTGTATTTCCTCTTCATGTTCATTTCGTATATTGAGAAGTGCTCAACAAATGCGCAGTGGGCGTAGGATCTGCCCGTTCTCGTACTTCGACGAATTGATAAACACTAACATTAAATTTTAATGCACACGAATTTAATGTTAGAGGTTACTAAACCAGTCTAAAAACGTCGATGTTGTCGAACATAGATGGTGAAGTCGTAGGCTTCTGCGGCCACCGATTGATCTTCGCTGTCCTGGTGACGCCACGACCCGACGTTTCGACCTTCTTGTAGTGATCTTCCTCAAATCAGTCCTGAGGAAGACCACGACAAGATGGTCGAAACGTAAGCAACAGCCGTCGTCGCGGCGTCACCCGGACAGCCAAGATCAATCGCAAACGTCGATGTATTTAGAACATCGATGTTTTAATTTTGAACATCAATGTTTTTAGTCGATGTATTTTGAACATCGATGTTTTAATTTGGAACATCGATGTTTTAATTCGGATCATCGATGTTTTAATTTGGAACATCGATGTTTTAATTTGGAACATCGATGTTTTAATTTGGAACATCGATGTTTTAAGTTTGAACATCGATGTTTTAAGTTTGAACATCGATGTTTTAAGTTTGAACATCGATGTTTTAAGTTTGAACATCGATGTTTTAAGTTTGAACATCTATGTTTTAAGTTTGAACATCTATGTTTTAAGTTTGAACATCTATGTTTTAAGTTTGAACATCTATGTTTTAAGTTTGAACATCTATGTTTTAAGTTTGAACATCTATGTTTTAAGTTTGAACATCTATGTTTTAAGTTTGAACATCTATGTTTTAAGTTTGAACATCTATGTTTTAAGTTTGAACATCTATGTTTTAAGTTTGAACATCTATGTTTTAAGTTTGAACATCTATGTTTTAAGTTTGAACATCTATGTTTTAAGTTTGAACATCTATGTTTTAAGTTTGAACATCTATGTTTTAAGTTTGAACATCTATGTTTTAAGTTAGTAGAGCGAAAGCGTCCCATCTGAGCACGTGACCACGCCGCGCCGCTTGCACATGACGCTCGGAGCCAGGGGACCCGCTGGCACACACGCAACGGCGCAGCTCAGTGCCCATTCTTCGGCGCGTGACATTCGGAACATGACATCACGCGCGCCCATGCAAAGGCACGCGGGCCTTGAGGTGAACTATGGAATGTGAGAGATTTCTTTGATCAAAGGACTGAGGAGACAAATGTGAGGTGGAGAAATGAAAAGGTTTTTTTTTGACAGTGAACGTGTATTTATTGACTCAATATACAATTCTTAGACCGGAGAGGTGGCTCAGGGCATCAGCTGATGTCACACTCCAGTGCCTCTGACCGGGACGTCCTGGGTTCGAGTCCCAACCATGGCAGGATTTTCGACTCCCGCTAGAAAGCTAGGTCTAATTCAGTCGCTGGCTGGAGGAGAATAATTCTATCGGCTGGCTGCTCTGATCATGGTTCCTCCGATCAACACGAGGCGAATGCCGGAACAATACCCTACCAACCAGGTCACGGGTCACGCGCGATCTTTCCTTGCTTTTACTTCTATTCCTCACTTTCACACACTTACACATACATGCAATAAACTAAAATAAATGCCGGGAGACCGGTCGGGACCTTAAGAGCTTGCCCCGGCTGGGGCGGTATCACGCTGGTTGGGGAAAACCCCGCTAGCCGACGGTAAGTCGGTGCTGCATCTCACCATCCACCGTGGGGAAGATCACCAGCACATCCCGAGCCAAAACATGCACTACACTTATAGGAGTAATGAGCTTCGCCGTTGATGTGCCTGAAATCACTAATGAATAAAAATACACTGCTTCGGTCATAAATCCCATAAATGTAATGAAATCTTATCCCCGAACATACTCCCTCGTAGGGAGGTGAGATCCTGCGCCGACCGACACATTGGATGGTGTGGTGAGCCCCGTTGAGATAACTACTCCCCCAACGGAACAACGCCCCATCCAGATTTAGAGATAAAAAGAATATTATTCAAGGAAACTGATTTTATAAAACTATCTTATTTATTATTTTCCTCATCCACTCATTGATACCTCAACCCTTGTGGTACATGATGTGATAAAGGCGGCGATTGGAAACGAAAAATCCTCACTTGATGAAACCTGTAACCGTTGATATCGAGGAAGCATGCACTCCCACCATCTCAGTCGATCGTCATGTCAATATTCGAGAATCGTTCAAACACACCACAAAAAGATATATCGTTTTTCTATTCCATTGCATCATTTGGATAGCAGATCGAAAGTATTTTAATTATATTATTTCCTTTCCTTCCGTACGATTTGACGAAACTATGCTCAATGATGGGTAGTGGAAGTCGAACCCACTTCAAAGGACGTCTTGCCTTTTGTATTGAATTGCTGTAGTTACTGTACAAACGAGGTCGCAGGTTGTGCCCCTGTAACCCGAGTTACGCTGGTCGTAAACAGTCACGAAGCCTCTAACATTTTGTCTTAGGTACCCCTTCCTAAGTAGCAATTCCTAGACATGTAGACTAGCTGCTCTGCTTTTCATTTCATATTCAAAATTCTCCTTGTGAAATCAGTTTATCGCTTAAGATTCCTGCGTTATCAAATTTGTAAAATTGGTAATTTAATTTATTACTATCAATTTACACTTATTATATTAAACTATCTTATTAAAAAATGAAGGCATAATGATAATAGGAATGTTATTTAATTACATTTACTCGTTAATTACAATTAATTACTTGATACTCGTAACGTCCTAAAAATAAATAATCATTAAGGGCAATATTTTCTAACAACTATTTTCAAGAAATGCAATTACAGTTTCAACATGTATTAATATTTTGTTTTTAATCCACAAGTTTTGCATTTATTAATGTTCCAACGATGATAGCTTGCTTAAGCGAAACTCCGAAGAACTAGTTCACGAAGTGTTAATGACGACCATAAGGAAGATGCTCCACATGTATTAATACTCTAAAGCAACTGCATTTCCTGCTGGCATCCTGAGTCTAAATGCATTCGTACACTTCATCCATGCAACCTAGTTTTGTCGTAAAATTGGCATATTACCTACTGACACCAAGTTGAACCAGTGCACTAAAATAATTCTTTAACTAATGGAACTACTAGTTATATACATTTTTTAGAAGAATTTGCAACCAATTTAGATTTTAGAAGAATCTGCAACCATCTTGCATTCATTCAAATTATTTCCTGATGTTCCAGACACACCCTTTTGAAATTTAGGGATCGTAATTATTTTAATAATAAGAGTAAAATAGTAATTACAATTATTAATACAATAATTAATAACAAGTAAATACTGACTTAAGACTTTTAGAAGTGTTTACAATTAACTTTTTTCTTTCGTTTATTTTTTCCTTCAATGTTCAAGAAAACGGGTTTATTAAAGCAAATTTATTTTCAAAGGCCATGAATTCATTGAATACCATTTGTTCAGTGTCGGAATTCTTTTTTATTTTCAAAAATGGTATCCGTTTCTTACTGATGTACTGATGACTAAGTCCTGGCTATCTTACGAAGTTCAAACCTACCAATCAGCTAAAAGAATTTCTGGGATTTCCACTACTCATTTTTCTCTTCTCGGAATTGTTCTTTTTAATTCCATTTCTACCTTCTTTTCATTCTATACATCTTTCTGTGCTTTCAGTCGGATACATCATTTTACTTTCTTAAAATGTATTTCTACTCTCTTTTTTCTTTCTATAGTTTTTTATTTTATTTCGTTTCTTTCGTTATCTCTGCCATGAAGAAGTAAATAGAGAATGACCTTTGTAAAAAGGGAACAAATGTAAATAATAACATCAGTTTTGCTGAAAATGTAGATTTAGACTGCAATAAAACTTTTCGTAATTTTCGTATGATACTCAAATAAAATAGTAACATTATAACTTGGGGGAATATGTGAATTTTTTACATCTTGAGATCGCTAATAATCTTAAATTAAGGTCGCTAACAACTAGGAGAATTTGATGCAAGTAAATTCTTTTAAAATAAATTTAAAATAGTGAAACTGACAATTTTCGTTGATGTCACACTGGTCAGGATGCTACTTTAATGATGTTTCTAAAAAGTTCTTGGGAAAGCGTCATAAAAAAACTGCACTAGTGAGATTATAGCACCAGATAACTTCTCGGAAACGAATTTTTAATGAAGATAGATTTCTACGAAAAGTTTCCGCAGGTGTTCCATTCGCGTGCCAAAAAATTGTAACACGTTCACCTTGAGGCGAGATTGAAAAAACCTTCTATCTATATATGCGACTTAAATCCGAAGGAGGCGGTACAACGGCCGTAGTTACACATCAAGGTCAGTCCCACGCGAGCGTAGCGGTAGTGTTGTACGTTGCGGGTCAAATATGTAGATAAACATGTATGTGGTGTATTACGAACATGAAGATAAAGAGAGTGGGTGAAATCTTCTGTAAATAACTGAAAGAACTTGAAAAAGTCCTGTCATGAGTAACGAAAAGAGTATTTGGCTGCTCGAATTCTTCCCCCGAAAGAAGTTGAATTCGACCCACGCTAGTGACCAGTGTCAAAACTTCTATGCCTTCGGGATTCGAATATAATGATCTTCAGGTTAACGATTTAGTAAAGGCTACTGCATTGCCTCTGAACCATTGTGGCTGATCCATATTTGAAAATTGTTAGTGGAAGGCCTAGCTTGATCTCCAAGATCGAACCGAGAGGACCTAGATATCGAGTCCCAATTGTGGCGGATTTCCGACACCGGCTAAATAGCTATGTCGAATTCAGCCACTGTCCGGGGGAGAATTCTACCTTCAGGTATTCTGATCGGTTGAATTCCGTGGTTTCTGCGATCAACACAAGGCGAATGC
This sequence comes from Acheta domesticus, assembly GCA_031308135.1. Lineage (NCBI taxonomy): Eukaryota > Metazoa > Arthropoda > Insecta > Orthoptera > Gryllidae > Acheta > Acheta domesticus. The sequence goes on along the minus strand of JAHLJT010002406.1, from coordinate 6,257,223 downwards.
CGGAACAGTATCCTAACAAACGGGCCACGCGCTACGCGCTATCTTTCCTTCCTTTTCCTTGTTCTATTCTCGCCCATTACTTGCACACACACTTACATGCACTATACTACCACACATGTCGGGAGACCAGCCGGAATGCAGAAGCTTGTCGCAGGTGCAGTTGAGTGAAGCCCCGCTGAGGGAGACACTTGAGGGGAAATCTCTGCAAGCTGACGTGTAGGCCGGCGCCGGATGTCATCGTACAGCGGGGTAGGGTGGGGGACACAGCCACTTAAATAAAACATTATCTACAATAATGGGGAGGGTAATGGGTCGGCCCCGTGGCCGAAATCGCTAAGCCAGTAGTGCTGTGGCGATCTCGAGTCGCAGGGACGCGGGTGCGAGTCTCACCTCGGACATGGGTTTTTGCGTTTGTCGTCCTCTCACTCCTCACAAATCATCGTCAATTCATCTCCCTTACCCCCAGGGCTAACCACCCAGGGGTGTAAAAATGGACTCAGCAGAAATGCTGATCCCCCCAAACCATGTCTTACGTGCATACATGCATGCCGCGTGGTCCGTGGTAGATGGCGATTCGCGAAAAAAAAGGGGGTAGTGTCCGTAGCGGTTATCGTGCCCGGAAGCATGAATGAGCCAATCGATCCTGACGAGGCCCGAAGGCGCCGGCCGCCGACTGTGGGGCGCGCCGCGCTGGCTGGCTGGCTGGCTGGCCGCCGCCGCCGCCTCGCAGGCTGCCCCACGGCCATAAATCGTCAGCGCCCAGACGCCTTGCCCGCGCCGCGCCGGTGCGTTGGCGGCAGCACTGTGCCAAGGTCTTGCCCCTCTCCCACCTCCCCTCCCTTCCATTCCCAGCCACGTAACCTTTCCTCGCTCCTCTGTGCCCCTCCCGGCCCTTCCCCGCGGTCCAGACCCTCCTCGCCCCTCGCTCCTAACCTCTCCTCGTCCTCCCTAACAACCTCCTGACCTTTACTCGCTCCTCTGCGGCCCGTCCCTCCTCGCCCGTCTCCTCCCCTCCCTTCCCCGACACAACCTCTCCTCGCTCATCTGCGCCCATCTTTTCCCTTCCCCGCCTACCACAGCCCCTTCTCTCCCAACCCCTCTCCATCCCTCCACGCCACCTAACCTCTCATCGCTCCTTCCGTCCCATCCCCCGCCGCCCCACTCGTCCCCTCTCCTTCCTACCCCTCCCTTCGGCGCCACCTAACCTCTCCTCGCTGCTCTTCGTCCCTTTTCCAACGTCCAGCCACTCCTCGCCCCCTCTCGTTCTCCCTCCCTTCTCATCGCCCAGCGCCTCCCCGCTCCTCCTCTCCCCATCTATCTCCAGATATTAATACTTTCAAAACTCGAGGCTCTACAACAGTACACACTATCTCACATTATTCGTAACTCGCTCGCACTTTTTTCCAGCACTTCATACAGGAAAGCAAGGACAATTCCACCTATAAATTGAACTTTCAGAACTAAAGGCAATGCAATATATTGCATCATGAACGCATTCTAAACAACGACATCATTGCCTTATTCATATATGCATTGTTGCCGATTTTATGTGCGAGAAGAGGGTCGTGTGGGGCGGCGAGTGCGAGGCGGGTGCGGGGCGGGGAGGGCAGTGGCTTTCCGGAGAGAAGCAGGCCCGGGACGGAAGCGGGGGGCGGGACGAGGGTCGTGTGTAGCAGGTGGGGCGGTGCCGGACAGGAGCTGGGCAGGGCGAGAATGGGGCAGGGGGCGTGGCGGAGGGTCGTGTGTGCGGCTGGCGGTGAGGGGCGGGTGTGGGCGGGGTGAGGGCCTGGACAGCAGGTGCGCGGCGGGCGCGCTGCCGAGGCGTGGGCGAGGGGAGCCGGCGGCCGCCGCCTTATGTCAAGGGACTCGTCTCGGCGCCAACGACCTTCGTTGCGTCACCTCCGACGGCCTCAGCGCCGCATGAGTCAAGGAGGGCACGTGACTTTCTTGAGATGAAGTTCACCGTCACTGGAGTATTAAAAATTAAATTTCCCTTCTATACCTTCCTTACAAAATGTTCCGGAATGTAACTCCTCTGAGGTCTCCCCATATAGGATTCCTTCCACAAAAAATTAATTTTTAGAATTAAATGTACATTAAGTTAACAATACAAATATAGGTGTGAACTAAACTTTGTCTTCTTCTTCGTACTTTCATTTTAGGCTAAATCCTGTTTCTTTACAAAGGATACTTAATTAAAATTTTAAAAAACCTGATACATTACATTTATGTAGTTATATTTATAAATTGGCACTATATTCATGCTGTCTTGTTTCACAAAATGTCTTTCCACCTAGTTCTTGGGCGTCCTACTCTTCTCCTTCCTTCCGGTCTTCTATCTCTAGTCACTTTCACCAGTCTGTCTTCTTCCATTCTGTCTATATGGTCATTCCATTTCTTTCTTCTTTCTCAAACCCAGTCTGAGATTATATCTATTAGGCAAGTTTGTCTTATATTAATATTAGGTTCTTTATCCCTTAGCGTTTTATTTGTAATTTTTCTCAACACCCGCATTTCCGACACTTCCATCATTTGGCATTTTTTTTTAGTCTGCTCTAGTTTCAGCTGCATATGACAATACTGGTCTAATTACTGCCTTATTTATTCTCACTTTAGTGTCTTTTCTTAGATATTGATTTTGCCATATCGAGTGGTTGAGACAGCCCGCTATTCTATTTGCTTTTATGCTTTGTTCCTTAGCCTCTTTTATAGATCTGCCATCACTAGTTATTGTTACGCCTAGATATTCTATTTCCATCACTTGCTCTATTAGGTATTCGTTTATAGCCAGTTTGCATCTCAATGGCTCTTTCGAGATTGTTATGCATTTAGTTTTTTGTGTGGATATCCTCATGTTGAAAGACTGGCATGTCTTGTAGAATTGAAACAGGAGGCGTTGTAAATCATCTTCGCTTTCGGCAATTAAGACTGTATCGTCTGCATAACAGATTGAGTTTATGTTATAAGAGCCGAAGTAATATCCTTTTTGTTCGAAAGATTGTTTAGGATGTGTTTCATTACCAGGTTGAAGAGTATTGGGCTGAGGGAGTCTCCTTGTCTTATTCCTTGACCTGTTGTTATGGCTTGGGATATTTGTTCGTTATGTTTTACTTTCATTCTGGTGTATATATATATATATATATATATATATATATATATATATATATATATATATATGCGTTTAATAAGGTTGCAGGGGATATTTTCTTTCTTTAACAATCTTGCTATATCTACAAGGCGTACGCTGTCAAATGCTTTCTGTATGTCTACGAAACACATATATGCACGTTTGCCGAATTCCAGAGATTTCTCAACAATTTGTCGTATAATGAAGATCGCATCATTACATGATCTTCCTCTTCTGAATCCTTGCTGTTCTTCTTTCCATTCTATTAAGTTTTCTATTACTTGTGTGATAGTTTTTGTTGTTAGTTTAAACGTTGTGTTCAGAAGGTTAATTCCTCTATTATTATTTGGGTCTAGCTTGTCCCCTTTTTTAAAAAGAGGGATTAGAATACTCGTTTTCCATTCCTCTGGTATTTTACTCTGCCTATATGTTTTGTATCAGTTTTACTAATTCTTTATGTAATGATTGCCCCCCCGTATTTTAATAGTTCGTTATATATGCCATTCTCTGCGGGTGATTTCCTATTTTTTAATTTGGGTATCGTTTGTATAATATGTTCTTCTGAGATCTCATAGTCTTGTGTTAATGTGTCGGCTATATCCAATACTGGAGCCTCGTTATTGTGAAATAGCTTACTAAAATATTCCACCCATTCCGTGTTACTGATTTTCGTTGTGCTTATCAACTCATTTGTTTCGGAGCGTGTATTTCTTATAAAACGCCATATCTGTATGTTGCAGGCCGTAAAAGTCGTGTTCCATTCTTAGCAGTAAATGATTCCCAATAATTTTGTTTTATTTTCCTGATCTTTATATTTACTTGATTTCTCATAAGTTTGTATTCTTCATACTCTTGTGGTAAATTAGACTGCTTGTATGTGAGAAATGCTTGGAGTTTCTCCCTAGTTATTTCTTTAACCTCTTCTGTATACCATGGTATATTTCGCCTTTGTTTTTGTTGACTTTTTCTGTTAATTTTTCCTAATGCTTCTTCGGCTGATTTAAGTATATTAGTTTTTGTTTTTTCCCAGGCTGTCTCAATATCATCTTCTCTAATTCCATTGTTATTGATTCTTTCGTCTAAGCGATCTCTATAAAGTTTTTGTGTTGACCCATCTTGAAGGGATTGAATATTAATATTTGATATTGTATCCCTGGGTATTGTTTTTTCCCGTTTAAGTGTTGTTTTTAATTTAGCTAGCACCATATTATGGCCACTTCCAATATCTGCGCTTGTTAAGGTTCTTATATCTAAGATGTTTGATGAGTGGCACATTCTATTCGTTATTACATAATCTATTATGGTTCGGTGTCCCATATTTTCCCATGTGTATTTATGTTGATCCTTGTGATCGAAGAAGGTATTATTTATTCTTAATTCATTATCCAAGCAGAACTCGATGAGCAGTTCTCCATTTTCATTTAGGTGCGTTTTGTTGAATCTGTTTTTTATGCCAGGGATAACGTCATTTCCAATTCTTGCGTTAAAGTCGCCTTCTATTATAGTTGTCTCCTCTGGATTTGTCTGGTGTATAAATTCTTGTCGGTTCTCGTAGAACGTTTGTCTTTCGTGTGTAGGCTTGTTATTTTCAGGGGCATAGACTGAGATTATGTTTATTGGTTTTGTTTTAGATCTTAATTTTATTGTAACAATTATTTCTGATATGTACTTGCAGTCTATTATCTTGTCGAGATGTTTTTTGTTTATTATGATTGCGGCTCCTTCCTCTGCTCTTGAGAATTTTTGTACTCCACTATAGATAAGTGTGTAATTATTTAATTGTGTTATGCCTCTACCTTTTTTTTTCGTTTCTGAAAGGCAGAATAGATCTACGTTGTGTCTAATTCCATTAGAATTTCCTGATAACTTGTGTTCCATGATCTAATATTCCATGTTCCCAGTCTCAGTATGTTTCGTTTTTTCCATTTCGATGTCCTTGTTCGTGCCATGTTCGTCTTATTAATCATATTCCGAGGCTTATCCTTTGTTCTATGACCATTTCTATCCTTTTTACCCCGGGCAGGTCGCTGGCCTCACCCGGGAACCCTCCTCCTTTATCCGGGCTTGGGACCGGCAAAGGCATTGCTGAGCTGCTCGATTCACCCAGCAATAACCGCAGGCCGAGTAACTAAATTTTGTAAGAGCTGAAAATAATTATAATAAGTGACCTGAATGGGCACCTCAGGGGCACCATTAGAGAGATTTTACCTGGCGCGAAGCACGGTATCATATAGATACTCACCACTTTCAGCGCATGCTTATCACCAACGTTCCAGGAGAAAGTGGAAAGAGCTTCTTCAGCTTCTAGTGGAAAGAGCTTCTTCAGCAGAATTAGCAAGGTATCTTCCACCAGCGGGGCACCACCCCAGCCGGGACAGCTCTAAGCTCCCGACCGGTCTCCCGGCATGTATGGTTGTGTAGTGCGTGTTAGTGTCTGTGAGGATTGAACAAGGAAAAGGAAGGAAGATCGCGCGCGGTCCGTGGCCTGTTCGTTATGTTACTACACCGACATTCGCCTGGTGTTGATCGGAGAAACCACGGAAAAACCACCAAGCATTGAAGCCTGCCACTAGAATTCTTCTCCAGACAGCGACTGAATTCGACCTAGCTGACAAGCTAGTGTAAAAAATCCTGCCGCTCTCGGCACTCGAACCTAGAACCTTCCGGTCAGAGGGACTGCAGTGACATCAGCTGATGCCCTGAGCCACCTCTCCCGGCCTAACAATCAGGAGCAAAATGTTCCCACGTAACTTCGTAGAATGAAATGTTCCACAACAATGTCATTGGCACAAAACCAATTATTTTCGATCCCTGTTCATGCCCTCGAGGTTTGCAATCACTATTCTGGGACATTCTGTTGACAGATCAGTAGTTACGGACAGTTCTTGTCGAACAAATGTGAATAAAAAGGATACGGTATTATGGGAATTTGCGTTAACAGCACACACTGCCGTCACATTTAGGAACTACTTCCATTTAATATGAAATTTTGATCAAAACGTTCTTTTACCCTTCCCACGATAGCGGTCACGTGGTAGCCTCATACGGTTTTAATACGCTAAGCTCTGCAAAACTTCTCATAGCTACAGTGCTCACTGAACGACTTATATTATTCCCGTCCGACGAAATCATCGCCATTATCAGGAACTAAAAAAACACGATTCATACAGAAACGTGTTGGCCTCATATCAAATTTGGTCTTCCTGTGTCACTGCATACGCTGCTTTTTGTACTTTTCTTCAGTAATAAAAGTTTTCTCTACTATGAAAATTCAAGGTCATTAAATGTAAAAGTAAACACTTGTTTGTTATATAAAATTACTTAATTCGAAATTAAACATCAAACTCAAATAATAACCATCACATACTTTTACCAGTTTCTGAGAATAACTGGTAAAAAACTCATTGTCCAGATCAGAAACAGAATGTCCTAACGAATTGAAGCTATAATTGAGTAAATATGTTGAATATTTGCGCGTGAAACAGGATGAACGAGCCAAATAATCCCAAGCCTCTTGAATTGGCAACACAGCTTGCGATAGAAAGAGTCTTGTGTAAAATTGTGTTGGATAGAAAAAGAGGGCAATGCTCGATAAGACTGTGCCAAATCAAATGTTTGAATGCCTAATATGAGTGGTAACGCTTTCGATGATGAAAAAAACAAACGAAAATTAACTGCATCCGACTTGTTCACCTGTTTCATAACGTTTATTAATCGGGTGGCGGAGTTTCATTTAATGACCCCCAAATTTGCATTAATGTGAATCCGGACTTTGCCTTCCTCATTCAGCTTTCCATAAGCGTATTTGCCGACATTTTCCCGGTTGTACTCTTGCAACAGCCATCTATCAACACCTGTGTTCTGTTAATGACTTCATTGCTTTTTAATGACTCCTTGGAAATAGTAAAAGCTTTATTCTTTTTACACTTTAAAGGCTCTTGGCCCTAGTATTTAGTACTTTATATCTGAAATGAATTTGAGTATTATTTAAGTGCCAACTAAGTGTATAGGAAATTAAAACGTAATTAGCATGGAATGAAAACATCGCTAATCGCCCCTGGCGATAATCACGAAGGTCATCGATACTTATACCTTGTTTACTCTTTTTTTTTGTCGCCTAGAAAAAAAGTCCGGAGAGGAGCACAAGCTTTAAATACGCCATTGCTTTACATGAAAACTTGTCTCCAAAACAACTCGTTGGTGGAACAATTTCTTGAATATTTTCTTCCTTGATCTGTAACTTTAATTTTATAGTTCTCTAACACCTTCCTATTATTTCTAGTTTACTTTTTGATACTTTTTATTTCTTTTATTATTTTCTGCATCTGTTTCATATACTTGTATTGCAGGAGCGCGTTTTTCGCCTTGCAGGATATTCGTAGATAGAAAGCTCGTATATGGGAGCTCAAACAATCATAGATACCTTTTTGAATTATTAAGTCTTTATTAAAACATCGTGAGCGTTCTTTTTTTTAATAAATTCCTGTTTAATTTCTTTTGTTACGGGTTTTTACCCTCTTAAAGGAGCGGTCACACTGATACTTAATGTTTTTATCCTTGAATCAAGACTGGCCCTTGTGAAATAAAGGATTTGAAATATTTTTTTTGTAAACACGATCTGCCTAGTCATGTTAATTTAAATTGTTCAAATTTTCCTTTTAATAAATCCCTGGGTAACAGTTCTTCATATTTTCTTCTTTTTCTACTTATCACATATTCCGTTGACTTCTATTAATTTGTTGTTCATAAGAAATTGCAAATTAACTACTTTTGTGTGTCGTCCACTTGTAACAATCTTTGAGCAATTGTCAATAGTTATTCCATGAATCAATTAATGTTCGTAAATACATTCAAATATTGGTTCTGAGTTGACGGAATAAATTTTATCTATCTAAAAACGTACTTTGAAGACAGGTTTTAACGTGAAAAATCAAATTGTCTTATTTTTCTTATGCAGAATATCGTTTCTATGTTTATTTATTTAACTTTCTACTGTCTTTAAATAGGCTTACAAAGAGGGAAAAGTTTAGAGGATATTTCAGAATTACTATTTCACACCAAAGCCACTAAATCTGTGGGTCGATAACCTCTCCAGTTGAGGAAGAAAATATTTTTTGTATTTCTGAAGATCGTTAAAAAGCAATGAAGTTATCAATGTGTGCAGATAGATTCCAATTTTGACCTCGTACAAACAGGAACAAACAAATACATTTACGGAGAACTAAAATAACAGGGAACAAAGTCCAACGAAACAATGTGAATGAAATATCTTCTATAACCTGGAAAGTGTATACTTTTAAAACTTTTTATTTTGTACATGGAAATATTATATATCTATTTACCAAAAATGTGTTGTAACAACAATGACATGTTTCAACTAATAAATAGCTAATATTGTGCGTGATGAAATATGAATAAATAGACCTATTAAAAACACGTTCAATTTTTTATTCTTAACATAAAAACATCCAATGACAATTCAGTTTCGACCCCTATGTGGTCATATAGGTTGACATTGCTGGTAGGGTCTAAACTAGGTTTGGACACATTACTACAAAGTACTACATTCATACAATTTGCTACAGTCAAGTATTGGCGTAACGGAGATGGCTATTGTAGTACTCGCATAACCGAGATGACGCACATTTATTTCAGTGTTTAATATTGTTCCCGAGGATGATTCAAGGTCGAAATGTGTACCGCTGAATGTTTTTACTTACGACTAAAAAAGTTATATGTGGGTTTTAATTGGCCATTTTATTCACGTTTCAACTTTAGTGCGCATCATGCCCAGGTTACGAGTTATTAATTAAGTTATATCGTTTCCATACCCTATCTACAGACCAATTTATTCATAGAAATGGTTGAGAGTATATGGGTTAGAAACATATGTTTTGTAGTTTAGTATACAATCCTTACATCAGATCATATTGATTCGACCCTTTTCACTACATGTTGCTCCTCTCATTTCTTTTCGCGTCAGGTTCCCTTTGCCCGAGAAGCATTTCTTGGGAAGATGAAGAGCGGGGAGAACGGCCAACGGCGGCAACAGGCATTAACAGTAAATGCCCCCAGAAATACGAGGACGGCCCGCGAGCGAGTACATTTCCGAAGCCGTTAAAATTTTACGACTTTCCCGTCTCGCGGGAGCCGCCGCGCCGCGCCGCGCCGCCCGCGCCTCACGCACCGGGGCTGATGGCCTTTCCTCGCGCGGGCCGCACTCACTGCCCGCCGCCGCGCCGCACATGTGTAACTTTGGCCAACTAGCTGGAAAACATTAAATTTTCGACTGAATTGAAATAGTAAAATTGTTATATTTCTTTCTTTTTTAAATTTATTGCATTCAGGTGTACGGCCTCTTTTGCAATGAGTTTGAATATATCTGACACAGAGTTACAGAGTTGAGATAAACTTAGTTTCCGTATTTTTTGACATAGAATTATTTAGGGGAGTTTTATGTGTTAGGGGTTTAAGGTGGGTCAAAAAAAAAGCCTGGGAAGTTTCCTGCAGATGCGTGATCTGTTTGGGGTTTGCTTCCCTAATTGAAAGTGTAGGGCAATGTGGGATAGTGGGAATTTTGGGATTGTTTGATGGAATGGCGGATTGTTTGATGAAAGTGGTGATGGGGGGGGGGTATGCCGAGCTCCAGATGAAGAACATGTTATACTTCTGTGTAGTAATATGTCTGAACTATGTGGGAACGTTGTTAGTTTTCTCTGAAGGTCACATGGACCCTGTGGCGCATGTCCAAACACGCCCATCGCCACGATTAGAATCAAAGAATAAGGCTAAAAAGAGACGGTGTATTTAGAAGAATCACCATCAGAAGAATACGCGAGTAGTGTTTCAAACTAATTATAAATATTTGTTGTGCATTCCTCTCACTTGATTTTTGTTTTTATTTTTTTCATTTTTGGCTTTTTATTTTTGTATACTTTCATTTTATTTTTCTTGCAGAGTATGTTTGTAAAATCCAAATATTATGTCCAGTAGGTTCAACAAATGCAACGTTTGAAAAACGTACAGTCATGAGGGCTAATACAAGTATTCAAATTTCCTAAATATTTTACAAAATATTTCACAAAAATGTAAGTTTTACGAGCAGATTTGTTTATTTGGACATTATTTACACAACCGACCTCAAAAACTACGAAAAATGTATTTCAAAGAGAGTTTATTAATTTTTTTCCTCCTAGGTCGTCAAAATTCCACACTGTGCGCCGCTGCGGCATGGCTGGCCCGCGCTCGCCTTCCGCCCTTTCGCTCAATTGAACGCGGGTGCGAGAACGGGCGGTCCGACTATTGATTGATTATGGATTCCGGGCGTGTCAACTGGTAAGGTCATTCGTCCCGTAAGTGTATGTGCTTGCTTTTATCGGGAGAGGTGGCGGTGATCTTTTCCCCCATGGGATGCCGAGATCCGGCGCCGACCCACTGTCGTCTAGCGGGGTATTCCCTCAACCAGGTATCTCCCACCAGCGGGGCACCGCCCCTTCCGGGACAAGCTCTAAGCTACCCGGCATCTGTGATAGTGTAGTGCATGTTAGTGTGTGTGTGAAAGTAAGGGGACAAGGATAGGACAAGTAATAGGAAGAAAGATCGCGCGCGGTCCGTGGCCCATTTGTTAGGGTATTGCTCCGACATTCGTCTGCTGTTGGTCGGGGAAACAAGGAAAACTACCGATCAGAACAGCCGACCTCTAGAGTTCTCCAGACAGCGGCTCAGTTCGACGTAGCTGACAAGCCAGTGCCGGAAATTCTGCACCCGTTGGGACTCGAATCCTAGGACCTCCCAGTCAGAGGGGCTGCAGTGACCTCAGTTGACGCCCTGAGCCACCCTTGCTGGTGCTGGTAGTCGAGAAGTTTGCCGAGTGTACTAGAAGGTTTTCCCGTTATTTTGAACTTTTAATGAAGGTAAAACACTTATTTGTGTTTAATATTAGAACGCAATTTTTAAGGCGAATTATTCAAGCTTTATGTTTTGTACTATACATACTAATACAAAAATGGTTAGACAAATGAAGATGATAAAACTGTACTCCAAAGATTTTACACCTCTTTATTCCTGTTTTAGTGCTGTAATACAAAAACTGCGTCGCTCGCACTCTTTCAAAGAAATTAATATAAACTTTCTTTTTAAAACACAACCTTCGTCCAATTTAAATGACGAAAATATAAATAAAGTATCACACAATAAAGCATTACTTCCCGGCAATTAAAAGAGCAATTATTTATATTACTAAGAAACATATTCACATATTGAATTAATCGTCCAGACGCGTAAAACTAATTACGAGTGGGATGACTCAATGAATATTATGTTACAATTTTATTGAAAAGATACTCTTGTCAATATCTTTCAGTTCATCAAGAAAATAAATCATAATTAAAAAAATATTTCTATTATATTCCAATGTAGTAAATACACATATGGATGAAATTGATTTCTGTAAATATTACGTGCATACTGCGACTACCCTTCGTCTTCGGTTGGGCGCCTCGGACGGGTAGCCCGGCTGCTCAGTCGAAGATGTCTGGCCTGAAGGGCGATGATGGGGAAGTTGGCGGTCGGGGTCAAATGATAAGCATTGCATTCATATAACAACATGGGGGATTTATTCAGTAAGAAATCACGAATGAACTGGTACCAATCATGTCGGCGAGCATGCTCCCCCTTTACCCAATCAAAAAAAAACAATGTCATGCACACCCACAAGTTAAAATTAAGAAATACAAATTGATACAATTACAATGACAAAGATTTTCTCCTTGCGCAAATTCCCTCTTGACGGCAAGCGCGGCCGGGGAATCTCTCTCGTCCCGGTCGAAGGTAATTTAGCAAAAATTGTTCGCCACACAGTTTATGACTTTCGACCACGGGCGCACCACAAAAGCAAAATAAATACTGCCTCCGCAAGGCGGCTTGCACAACCACCAAAGTTGAATAAACTCAGGCGTCAGCTGGCTGCGAGGGTCGCACGGGCAGTGAGGCGCTGCCCCCGGTGGGGTGCGCAGGACTTAACCAGGTATGCAGCGAGGGGTTGCTGGGGCTGGCCCAACACACAGCGCCGTCCGCACAATGTTGTGAATGACAAGGTAATGTTTGCTCGAACGAATGATCTCCTCACCTCGATCTATCACACTGTATTTTGAGATCGAAGCGAGTTCGTGAATTATCTGATAATCTTCACAAAAAAAAGTCCCGAATTCGAGCACAAGAAGTCGGATATTAAAACGGCACAATTCACTGTCAATGTCCGTCACACAGCCCCGCGGTCCTACAATTGTTAAAGGGGGACTTGCACAAATTCTCCCAAGAAAAACTCAATGTTTTTTTATAAGTCCTCCAATACGAACCGAACTCTGTCTCCGGCACCTAGTGCCACCACAAAGGCAACTTGTCCCCCCTTGACCGCTACTCGCGTCCTACCCCGAACGCAACTCTTTTCGCTTCTCTCCTTGCGTCGCCTGCTTCGAAGTTCCCCTCGAAGCTTCTTTCCCCACCAAAATTATCCCTCAAGATTCTGGAACTTCCAAAAAACATTGCCTATGTCCGGCGGCTATTGGCGCAAGGGTAGTGCGTCTCAACTATTTCCCCCCCCCTGCCCATATCCGAGTGTTTTTTGAGGCCGAGAAATGAAAGAGAAGCTGGCTATCGCTCCCTCTCAGCTTCAATTTTGCGTCAAATAGGGGCAGTTATTAATGGCTGGGGGTGTGAGGGGATGGAAATCTCAAGGGAGCTTAGGGGGGGGGCTTTGAGCGTCGCGGAAAAATACCGGGGGGTGCTGTGCGCTCGAAACGACCACCCAAGCTCGGGACACGTGGCCGTGACAGATTCAAAAGGGGCGAAGGGGGCGGCGAGCAGCCGCCGCCGTCCTGGCGCCATCGGCTGACCCTCAAGACAGGCGTAGCCCCGGGAGTAATTCTTAGGTGCGCAATTAACCGTAATATATTCGGTATCACTACAATACATATTAATTCACTCTCAAAATTCAAAATGGAAAAATTACTAATGAATTCTGTACAAACAAGTATTTTCCGCAGAAAACCATTGGGATTTTGTCAGTTTTAAAACTCGATACCTCAATTTCATTTGCTACTTTGACGGAAATCATTCGCTGAAAAGATTTATTAAAAGAGTAATTAAAATACGTCTACCACAATTTAGTATCACGTCTACAGGCGTAGACTTTTGAAATGCATATTTTTGCAGTATTGGTAAGGTAGGTAAAGAGTATCAGCATTAAACACTATCCTGTACACCAAAATTAACAAAAGAAAACAAGCTAGATAATATAATTTTTAGTCAAAAAACAGAAAAAATACATCTTCGTTATTGACGAAAATATATTGTAACTCCAGGTTTTGTAATATTTAAACGAA
>JAHLJT010002406.1:6227840-6242714 GCA_031308135.1 Acheta domesticus | reverse complement strand
ACAATGACATGTTTCAATAATAAATAGCTAATATTGTGCGTGATGAAATATGAATAAATAGACTATTAAAAACACGTTCAATTTTTTATTCTTAACATAAAAACATCCAATGACCAATTCAGTTTCGACCCCCTATGTGGTCATATAGGTTGACATTGCTGGTAGGGTCTAAAAACTAGGTTATGGACACATACCTACAAAGTACTACATTCATACAATTTGCTACAGTCAAGTATTGGCGTAACGGAGATGGCTATTGTAGTACTCGCATAACCGAGATGACGCACATTTTTCAGTGTTTAATATGTTCCGAGGATGATTCAAGTCGAAATGTTGTACCGCTGAATGTTTTTACTTTACGACTAAAAAGTTATATGTGGGTTTTAATTGGCCATTTTATTCACGTTTCAACTTTAGTGCGCATCATGCCCAGGTTACGAGTTATTAATAAGTTATATCGTTTCCATACCCTATCTACAGACCAATTTTATTCATAGAAATGGTTGAGAGTATATGGGTTAGAAACATATGTTTGTAGTTTAGTATACAATCTTTACATCAGATCATATTGATTCGATCTTTTCACTACATGTTGCTCCTCTCATTTCTTTTCGCGTCAGGTTCCCTTTGCCGAGAAGCATTTCTTGGAAGATGAAGAGCGGGGAGAACGGCCAACGGCGGCAACAGGCATTAACAGTAAATGCCCCCAGAAATACGAGACGGCCGCGAGCGAGTACATTTCCGAAGCCGTTAAAATTTTACGACTTTCCCGTCTCGCGGGAGCCGCCGCGCCGCGCCGCCGCCGCCCGCGCCTCACGCACCGGGGCGATGGCCTTTCCTCGCGCGGGCCGCACTCACTGCCCGCCGCCGCGCCGCACATGTGTAACTTTGGCCACTAGCTGGAAAACATTAAATTTTCGACTGAATTGAAATAGTAAAATTGTTATATTTCTTTCTTTTTTAAATTTATTTGCATTCAGGTGTACGGCCTCTTTTGCAATGAGTTGAATATATCTGACACAGAGTTACAGAGTTGAGATAAACTTAGTTTCCGTATTTTTTGACATAGAATTATTAGGGGAGTTTTATGTGTTAGGGGTTTAAGGTGGGTCAAAAAAAAAGCCTGGGAAGTTTCCTGCAGATGCGTGATCTGTTTGGGTTTGCTTCCCTAATTGAAAGTGTAGGGCATGTGGGATAGTGGGAATTTGTGGTGATTGTTTGATGGAATGGCGGATTGTTTGATGAAAGTGGTGATGGGGGGGGGTATGCCGAGCTCCAGATGAAGAACATGTTATACTTCTGTGTAGTAATATGTCTGAACTATGTGGGAACGTTGTTAGTTTTCTCTTGAAGGTCACATGGACCTGTGGCGCATGTCCAAACACGCCCATCGCCACGATTAGAATCAAAGAATAAGGCTAAAAAGAGACGGTGTATTTAGAAGAATCACCATCAGAAGAATACGCGAGTAGTGTTTCAACTAATTTATAAATATTTGTTGTGCATTCCTCTCACTGATTTTTGTTTTATTTTTTTCATTTTTGGCTTTTTATTTTGTATACTTCATTTTATTTTTCTGCAGAGTATGTTTGTAAAATCCAAATATTATGTCAGTAGGTTCAACAATGCAACGTTTGAAAAACGTCAGTCATGAGGGCTATACAAGTATTCAAATTTCTAAATATTTTACAAAATATTTCACAAAAATGTAAGTTTTACGAGCAGATTTGTTTATTGGACATTATTTACACAACCGACCTCCAAAAACTACGAAAAATGTATTTCAAAGAGAGTTATTAATTTTTCCTCCTAGGTCGTCAAAATTCCACACTGTGCGCGCTGCGGCATGGCTGGCCCGCGCTCGCCTTCCGCCCTTTCGCTCAATTGAACGCGGGGTGCGAGAACGGGCGGTCCGACTATTGATTGATTATGGATTCCGGGCGTGTCAACTGGTCAGGTCATTCGTCCCGTAAGTGTAGTGCTTGCTTTTATCGGGAGAGGTGGCGGTGATCTTTTCCCCCATGGGATGCCGAGATCCGGCGCCGACCCACTGCGTCTAGCGGGGTATTCCCCTCAACCAGGTATCTCCACCAGCGGGCACCGCCCCTTCCGGGACAAGCTCTAAGCTACCCGGCATCTGTGATAGTGTAGTGCATGTTAGTGTGTGTGTGAAAGTAAGGGGACAAGGATAGGACAAGTAATAGGAAGAAAAGATCGCGCGCGGTCCGTGGCCCATTTGTTAGGGTATTGCTCCGACATTCGTCTGCTGTTGGTCGGGGAAACAAGGAAAACTACCGATCAGAACAGCCGACTCTAGAGTCTCCAGACAGCGGCTCAGTTCGACGTAGCTGACAAGCCAGTGCCGGAAATTCTGCCACCGTTGGGACTCGAATCCTAGGTACCTCCCAGTCAGAGGGGCTGCAGTGACCTCAGTTGACGCCCTGAGCCACCCTTGCTGGTGCTGGTAGTCGAGAAGTTTGCCGAGTGTACTAGAGGTTTTCCCGTTATTTTGAACTTTTAATGAAGGTAAAACACTTATTTGTGTTTAATATTAGAACGCAATTTTTAAGGCGAATTATTCAAGCTTTAATGTTTTGTACTATACATACTAATACAAAAATGGTTAGACAAATGAAGATGATAAAACTGTACTCCAAAGATTTTACACCTTTATTCTGTTTTAGTGCTGTAATACAAAAAACTGCGTCGCTCTGCACTCTTTCAAAGAAATTAATATTAAACTTTCTTTTAAAAACACAACCTTCGTCTCCAATTTAAATGACGAAAATATAAATAAAGTATCACACAATAAAGCATTACTTCCCGGCAATAAAGAGCAAATTTATATTACTAAGAAACATATTCACATATGAATTATCGTCCAGACGCGTAAAACATAATACGAGTGGGATGACTCAATGAATATTATGTTACAATTTTATTGAAAAGAATACTCTTGTCAATATCTTTCAGTTCATCAAGAAAATAAATCATAATTAAAAAAATATTTCTATTATATTCCAATGTAGTAAATACACATATGGATGAAATGATTTCTGTAAATATTACGTGCATATTGCGACTACCCTTCGTCTTCGGTTGGGCGCCTCGGACGGGTAGCCGGCTCGCTCAGTCGATAGACAGTCTGGCCTGAAATGGCGATGATGGAGGAAGTTGGCGGTCGGGGTCAAATGATAAGCATTGCATTCATATAACAACATGGGGGATTTATTCAGTAAGAAATCACGAATGAACTGGTACCAATCATGTCGGCGAGCATGCTCCCCTTTACCCAAATCAAAAAAAACATGTCATGCACACACAAAGTTAAAATTAAGAAATACAAATTGATACAATTACAATGACAAAGATTTTCTCCTTGCGCAAATTCCCTCTTGACGGCCAAGCGCGGCCGGGGAATCTCTCTTCGTCACCCGGTCGAAAGGTAATTAGCAAAAATTGTTCGCCACACAGTTTATGACTTTCGACCACGGGCGCACCACAAAAGCAAAATAAATACTGCCTCCGCAAGGCGGCTTGCACAACCCACCAAAGTTGAATAACCTCAGGCCGTCAGCTGGCTGCGAGGGTCGTCACGGGCAGTGAGGCGCTGCCCGGGTGGGGTGCGCAGGACTTAACCAGGTATGCAGAGGGGTTGCTGGGGCTGGCCCAACACACAGCGCCGTCCGCACACATGTTGTGAATGACAAGGTAATGTTTGCTCGAACGAATGATCTCCTCACCCTCGATCTATCACACGGTATTTTGGAGATCGAAGCGAGTTCGTGAATTATCTGATAATCTCACAAAAAAAAGTCCCGAATTCGAGCACAAGTCGGATATTAACACGGCACAATTCACTGTCAATTGTCCGTCACACAGCCCCGCGGTCTACAATTGTTAAAGGGGACTTGCACAAATTCTCCCAAGAAAACTCAATGTTTTTTTATAAGTCCATCCAATACGAACCGAACTCTGTCTCCGGCACCTAGTGCCACCACAAAGGCAACTTGTCCCCCCTTGACCGCTACTCGCGTCCTACCCCGAACGCAACTCTTTCGCTTCTCTCCTTGCGTCGCCTGCTTCGAAGTCCCTCGAAGCTTCTTTCCCCACCAAAATTATCCCCAAGATTCTGGAACCTTCCAAAACATTGCCTATTCCGGCGGCTATTGGCGCAAGGGTAGTGCGTCTCAAACTATTTCTGCCCAATCGTCGAGTGTTTTTGAGGCCGAGAAATGAAAGAGAAGCTGGCTATCGCTCCCTCTCGCTTCAATTTTGCGTCAAATAGGGGCAGTTATTAATGGCTGGGGGGGTGAGGGGGCTATGGAAATCTCAAGGGAGGCTGGGGGGGGGCTTTGAGCGTCGCGGAAAAATACCGGGGGGTGCTGGTGCGCACGAAACGACCACCAAGCTCCGGGACACGTGGCCGTGACAGATTCAAAAGGGGCGAAGGGGGCGGCGAGCAGCCGCCGCCGTCCTGGCGCCATCGGCTGACCCTCAAGACAGGCGTAGCCCGGAGTATTCTTAGGTGCGCATTAACCGTAATATATTCGGTTATCACTACAATACATATTAATTCACTCTCAAAATTCAAAATGGAAAAATTAACTAATGAATTCTGTACAAACAAGTATTTTCCTCAGAAAACCATTGGAGATTTTTGTCAGTTTTAAACTCGATACCATCAATTTCATTTGCTACTTTGACGGAAATCATTCGCTGAAAAGATTATTAAAAGAGTATTAAAATACGTCTACAACAATTTAGTATCACGTCTACAGGCGTAGACTTTTGAAATGCATATTTTGAAGTATTTGGTAAGGTAGGTAAAGAGTATCAGCATTAAACACTATCCTGGACACCAAAATTAACAAAAGGAAAACAAGCTAGATAATATAATTTTTAGTCAAAAAACAGAAAAAAATACATCTTCGTTATTGACGAAAATATATTGAAACTCAGGTTTTGTAATATTTAAACGAATAAAACTAATGGGCTACCACAACACAATTTCTCGAACTATTTATAACTTTCGCAAGAAGATTCAAATAATGAAAGTGAGACATGCGACATTTTTGAAGCTTCCTTTGCTCTAAGCGTTGAAAAAAATGTTAGGAAAAATTTGGATATATTTTTAACGTTTGTTTTAAAAATTGCATTAATCTCGAATAGAGATTCCTCTCTCCAAGTATCGCCTCAGCAGGGCACCACCCCTGCGCGAACACTAAGCTTCCGACTGGCCTGTTAGGCCTGTTAAAAAAATGTTAGGAAAATTTGGATATATTTTTTAACGTTTGTTTTAAATAATTGCATTAATCTCGAATAGAAGATTCCTCTCTCCAAGTATCGCCTCAGCAGGGCACCACCCCTGCGCGAACACTAAGCTTCCGACTGGCCTAACGGCATGTGGTTGAAGAGTAATGTTGGCAAATTGTACGTGTGTCTGAAAGGGGCAAAGCGGCATCAAGCACGAGAATGGAAAGATCGCCCATGCCCATGCTTCATGGTCCCTTTACCAGAGTAGTGTACCGGGAGAGATGGCTCAGTGCATCAACCTGATGTCACTGCTGACTCTCTGACCGGGAGGTCCTAGGTTCGAGTCCCGACGGCGGCAGGATTTTCGACACTAGCTTGTCAGTTACGTCGAGTTCAGTCGCTGTGTCTGGAAGTCGGAGAATTTAATGGCCGGCTACTCTGATCGGTAGTTTTTCCGTGGTTTCTCCTATCAACACCAGGCGAATGCCGGAGCAGTACCCTAACAAACGGACCGCGCGCGATCTTTCCTTCCTCTTCCTTGTCCTGTCATATCCTCTCCTCTTACACATACACTTACACTAACACACTACACTACTACACATGGCGGGAGACCGGTCGGGAGCTTACAGCTTGTCCCGGCTGGAGCGGTGTCCCGCTGGTGGGATATACCTGGTTGAGGGTAAAACCCCGCTAGTCGACGGTAGATCGGCGCCAGATCTCGCCAGCCAGCGGGGAAAAACGTCATCGCCACCTCCCGACGAAAACACGCACTACACTTACGGGACTAATGACCTGAGCAGTTGACGCGCCCGGACACCTCAATCAATTTACCAGAGTATTGCTTCTGCATTCACCTGGTGTTGTAAAACACCATTTCCTGGTGTTGTAAAACAAAAAAAAACATGGAAAACTGCCGATCAGTGGAGCCGGCCACTAGAATTCTCCTCCAGAATTCGACCTAGTTATGTAGCTAGTGTTGAAAATCCACCACCGTCGGGGCTCGAACTCTAGAACCTCCCGGTCAGAGTGAAGGCAGCGGCAACAGAAGTTGTCCCTGAGCCACGCCCAAGGGGCGGATCCAGCTGCTCATTGGGGAAGGGGGCATCATAGATTTTTGTTTAATAAAAAACAATTCTTTTATTTGTATATTGTTTTGTAGTGTATAGATGATAACAATATTACTCTTTAAATAATTACATAATTTTAATATAAATAAATAATTAAATCAATTTTGCAATATAAAGGAAGGTAACAAACGAAAATCGTAGATTTGGGGGGGGGGGTATGGCCCCATGTCCCCTTCCCCCCTACGTCGGCCAGTAGGAGCAGGAGGAGGGGTTGGAGGCAGCGCTGGCGCCCAGCCGTCTGTTGCGCGGTGGAAAACCTGCCATCGCCGGGGGCTCGAACTCTTGGACCTCCCGGTCAGAGCGACGGCAGCGGCAACAGGAGCTGCCACGTGGGCCGGTAGGGGGAGCAGGAGGAGGGGACTGGAGGCAAGCGCTGGCGCCCAGCGGGCTGTTGCGCCCCGTAAAAGCCACCGGCGCCATAAAAAGCCTCCTTCCCTCGCGCCCTCCATCAATGACCCGTCCGCGGCGGGCGAGGCGGCCGCCCGAGAGAGGAAGGCCGAGGAGAGATCGATGCGCGAGGACGTCGCGAACCGCCACTGTTGCCACGTTACGGGTTTCCTCCCTAACCCTTATGTGCGCGCGTCAAACTTCGGAACAAAAGTGGACGCGCGACGCAAGGAGTGCGCCAAGCAGATTTCTGCTTTTTCTGAAACTATATTCCATTGCAGGTTCGCGGGTTTTTGTCCAAAATGATAAGCTATTTCAGTTTTCCGACGTTTCGGAGTTTATTATTGCTCCATTTTCAGAATGACTTGAAATTGTTCAGGAACATGTAGTCAGGATGAATGGTCATGCTATCTTGTTTGGCTGTTTCTCATGATGTGAACCTTCATAATATCTACTTAACTTCCCACGCACAGCAAGCCCTGAAGACGGAGCAATAATAAACTCCGAAACGTCAGTAAACTCAAATAGCTTATTATTTTGCACCAAAACCCGTGAACCCGCAATGGAATCGTCTACAGAAAATGGTCATGAAATACAGCAGATGAAAACTATATTGTGTTATTGTGTCTCAATTTGTGGCACATATAATCACAGACAATTATTAAAGGCACAGTCAACCAACTCTCTTCTTCTTCTTCTTCTTCTTCCTCTTCGTATTCGAGCAAAAGTTTTGTAATACGACACGTTTCTCTCTCAAAATCACCCCCTGGAAGAAAAAGTTATTGTTTCTCAACAGAATACGATTTGAGTGTTCTAGTTTGCGTACAGTGAGCATAAAAGAATGTTTTCATCAACGTGAAGAGATCAAAGTTCTTAACAGAAGGATAATTTGCGACTAACATAACTCTACGCGCGGCGCACGGTATGACACAGACGGTCCGTCGATGACTGATCCGCCAATAAATCAACCCCGGATTGACTAAGGACAATGAAACTTCACACACGCGAAGCCAAGACTACACTGAAAAGTTACACGAAGTGATAACGAATATCGACTCATCTATCGGAAATGGCGTACAATATCCGCCGATGGCGCCACTTAGGGGCTAAATTTAGGTTTTTTTTGTCTTTGTAAATATTTAGGTGGCAAATTTATTTGAGGATTTATGTTTGGGGTTTTGTTGAGATTTTTAATATTAAATTAAAATAATATAGATTATGTGTCACAAAGCACAAGCATCGTTTCCTAAGATTATTCAAGGTAAGTTTATTCAAATGTGGCTAAACTTAGTAAAAGCACTTATAGAAGAGGGTGGCTTGCTTGGTGGTGGTCATAATTTCCGTACCACACTTCGTGAATGTTAAACACGTTTTACAACGAATACAAGTTCAAGACGCAAAACATTGACCTAAGTATTGTTTATTTAATTTCTTAAATAAGAATGAATGGTAAATTGTATATTGCGGACTATTTGATTTCGTTGTTTTGTGCTTATATAAAATCTGTTCTTATAACGTTTTATTGTAACTTACATGTATGAATTAAGTTTCATAATTTGTGTTTTTTTAAATTTACTATACCCTTATTTTGAGATAAGTTTAAAATATATTTAAAACCCTCTTTATAATTAACTAGTGTAATCTGCTTAACATTTTAGAATATTTAATAGTTTGGTGTTTTATTTTAAATTTTAATTGATTTTACCACGTCATCTGCGTGTAACTGGTTGGAGGCATCTGGCAACACTGAGTGCTGCGAATGTGTTCATTCTGGCCATCTACTGTTACTCAGACAACGCAGGCGATATGTGGCGGGAGTAGGTTTTAGGAGATGAATCAAAGTGCGAACCATTTATGAAATAAATCGGCGTTTCGTCCTTCGGTGGATTCTGCAATGGAGAATCGTTATTATAACGCATATAACGGATTATACTGAACGTGAATTTCATACTATAACTTATCAATGAAGGTTGGTGCATTAAATTTTTAAGTAGTTTTTCCATTACTCTACTGAAACCTTATCAATGAATAAGGTGACGAAGACATGACAACTGATGAGTTGTCAATCACTGAATGACTGCTTTATACTAATAGCATGATTCTATGAACAATCTCTCAAAAAATGTGAGTCATAGTTTGTAGATGGATAGATTCATAATTTTCATTCGTACATTTATTTACATAATTATATTTGCAATTATTTATGCTTTCTTCTCAGCAAGAACTAGGCTAATTTCTTCAATTTCATTACATAGTCTGCTTCCAAATTTTAACGTTACCACAGGAATGTTATTGCAATTTATGATTTAGAATAGAAGTAAGAATTGTTGGAAACGGACTTTATTTTTCTGTGTTTGGTGACTACTCGATTTATTATTTGGTGCCAATAACAGTTTTGCTTCTTACGTAGGCAAGCACGCATCCTCGTTTGTGTTCAAACAAGTACGTACCAAGGAAGACTTTTAGAAAACTATTGTAGTGCCTAGAATCTTTATTAAATTACGGTTTGCAGATTAATTTGCTCACCATCAGTTCATTCAATCTATTTTCAGACACCGATGACCATACGATTTTGTTCGTGGATTGGGTAGTTTGCCTTGCAAAACATCTGCCCATTCCAGAACTTCGTTCTGAGCCTTCTTTTGCAAGTTGTACAATGTGCTTTCCCAGCTCTCAGTTAAAATATAATTTTGCATTGATATTGGCAATTTCAACTAACAGCTAATATTCAATATGAATCTCCAGCATGGCATCTGTCTTACGTAGCAATGCACGAGGTAAACAACAAAATAATAATTAAGGGAAAGTATTTCTTCGTGATCTACCTAAGTTCTAGAATAACCGCGTCACTGTTCTTTGACAAAACATTCTCAAATTACAGTAGAAACCCTCGTTAGCACGAACTCTCTTAAAACTAATTTCCGGCGTACACGAACAAAAACTTCGGAATCGGGGGCAAGGGAAATTGCAGTGATGACGGACATTATAATGACTGCGGATATGCCGAACGCGTTACTCTGATTATCTCTGGTACCTTGTGAATTCGTAAGACATAGCGAGGTGTTTACTGTACTTACATAAGATGCGTTACGAGTAAGGTTGCCTTCCTATCGGCCAGCATCCACACGACTCGAGAACTCACGTGCTCTGCACGTGCGTGTGGCCGGCTGGGGCCTCATGGCACGTCGACACAGGACCAGGGCGACCAGGGGAGGTATAAGTGAGGGCGACCGCAAACTTGCCACGCGATCCGCACGACTCCCCTACGCGGGCGTCGGCTTTACGACGCGACGCGACGCGACGCGACAGCGGCGGTGGTGCGGCCGCAGGTCAGCACGGGAGGGGCGGCGGCAGGGGCGGCGCGGCAGATCAGCCTCTCAGAGGAGATGCTATGTCAGACAGGCCTAGAGTCTCTCTTGTTTAGGGAGGTTTCAGGATTTTCATGAAAGATCGCGTAAAGAATGTAAGGTGCAGAAAATTACTTGACGAGACATGCACTGGAATTTTTTATATATTTTTTTTGTTATTTTAAGGTTCGCATCAACTACTAGGTCATTAGCGGACCTCTATCAGATGGTTATGGTATGAGGATGAAAGGACATGGTGATAGATAGGGGGTGAAAGGAAGAACACATGGCAGCCTTACCCAATGCGGGTCAGGAACCCGCGACACTTGGTTCCGAGATCACTACGGCACTACGGCCTCAGCAAATCAAATATGCTTTTTACTGATTTTTTGGTTTAACTAATTTTTAGCCTTTACGTTATAAGCTTCGATACGGAGCTCAATAAACTGTTGTTTTTTTATCTGGATCGTGGTTACGAGGAGAAATATGAACACAGTTGAATGATGCTACGTGTTCTCTTATTGTGAGGAATTTATGGGAGGGACATATGAAAAGATAAATCAAGTCAAGTTAAAGTCTCGGTAATTAGTAAATAAAGTAAATGTGAATCATTAAAATGAGGGTAAAAAGTAAAAATATTATATGGTGTTCACGGGCGTTAATTGGTTGGGAATTATCTTGAGCGACACAACAGCCCCTTTGGTCGGCCCAGCGTGGCCGATAAGCAAAGTGTTACCGTATGATCTCGGACCGTGGGGACAGCGGTTTCGAGTCCCGCCTGCGGCGTGGTTGTATGTGTTAGTACTTTCCACTATCATCATCATCATATCGTTTCATCCTCATACCATAGTGTTAAATCCAATAGTGGCCGCTATGATCTAATAGTTGATGCACCGGTTAAATGGACTCAAAAAAAAGGAAAGTGGCGACACGTCTTGAGAACCGACTGTAGCAGATCCATGGGCCTAAGGGGGGCCATGCCCCTCACAATAGGTCTAGGGTTTGCGTTTTTTTTACCTTCCTTTATATGAAATTAATTAAATATTTATTTATAATAAAATTATGTAACTATGATTAATAACAATATTATGTTGTACAATATTGACACTACCAAATTAATATACAAAATACGGTAATATGTTTTATTATTTAACAAAATTCTACGATGCCACCCTCCCAAAGCGTTTGCTAATATTTCACATTTTTAACAATTACTAAAATCTACTACATCTCTGTTCATAATTACAATGGATCTTGCAGTACTGCATGGCACTCTTCAACTAATAGCACGATTTTTATAACTTTGCACCTCAAGACCCGTCTTCATGATGGGATACGCCACGAGTTATTTCGAGTCTTTCTTAGTCGTGCCGCTAGATATCGCTCATAGTCGCGACCGTATCAAGCAGTGCTTGCGATTATACGACATCTAGCGACATGACCTAGAAAGCATGTCATACGACATATGCGACATGACCTAGAAAGCAAAATGCCATTCCATCGTTGGCCGTAGGGGCTTGAGGGGCAAAGTTATAAAAATGGCATTATAGCGTGTAACCGGAAGTATGTGATGCGCATTCAAAACAGGAGGTTGCTCGAGACTCATGCCATCTTATGTCGGCCAGTGATGTGCGCCTACGCCTAAAGAACCTTAGTCTACGTATACGCTTGAAGAACGCGTAGACAAGGTAATCATTTATACACAACTGTAATCGCATCTTTTTGTGGGGAAGGAGCGAATCGACGAGGGCCATTTCCACCCCCTAATCCAATTTTTTTTATAATTAGTCAAGTATATCCAAAGCAATACTACAGATCGATTGGATACATGTAAAGGAGTAATGAAGGAGTGCAAGTTGGAACATGCTCCTACTGGTTTCTTGAGAGTGATACGGAGGTTGACATTTCTTCATCAGGAATGCTGATGAAATTTTGACTTGCTGAAATCGAAAATAAATGCTTCAAAATACAATTAACCATGCTTCTACTATTACCACTTATTTATCAACGTTTTTGGGTTATTTGATCTGAAAAAATATTCTAGCACAGATTTACTTGACGCAGTTGTACACGTAGAGTCCACGCACACTACACGTAGATTACATGTAGAGAAACACGCGTAAACATAAATTATAATCTACGGCACAACTCTGATTTTGGCACCCTGTCTACGTAGTATTACACTATCTACGTAGTCTACCGTAAAAAGGAGTCACGTAGACATGCCACGTAATTACGTATCGAAAACACGCGTCAGACCGTACTAATTATAGTCTAAGTGCAGCAACTCTGATCTGGGCTTCCTGGACAGTCCACCCCCTCTCTCGTCTCTGTCTCACCCCCAGCCCACCACACAGGGCAGGCCCCCTCCTCTCTCACACACACACACAGCAGCCCCCCCCTCTCTCTCTCTCTCACACTACACACAGCACACACCACACACACACACGCAGCACCCTGCACACTATCACATATCGCCGTGGCCCCTCACGCGCGAGCAGTCCCTTGTACGCGGGCCGCAGCGCGCGCAATTTCGACGCGACAGTTTATCGCGTGCTACGCACGTGCGGGCGCGTCCCCGGCGCGACGACGTCCGGTGATTTGTCGCCTTACCCTGCGCCGCTTTTATGAGGTTGTTGCCTATTGCTCTGTTCGCTCCGCTTGCGTTGCGTGGGGTTTGCGACTGCGAGGGGAGCGGAAAGCGAAGAGGAGGTCCTTCAGTTTTTTTTTTTTGTTTTTTTTACTTTTCGTTTGTTAGGAGGGGAGGGAGGAGCAGAGATACGCGCATCTGTCCCTGCGGAATTCAATTTGTGCATTCAGCGTGGGTGCCCAACCTTTTGTTTTAAAGTGGAATAGCGGCCGCGGGTAACTGAAGAGTCTCGTAAAATGGCTTATGTTTAAAATACGAGCGTCATTCAGAAACAATGCGGTATTAAAATTACGCAGTAAGCATTGCGTTTTGATTATCAAATACAAAATGTGAATCTCCGTTTCCAAGATCATATTTCGAAATGGGTAACTTCCTCTTAATAAAACCTAGTCATTGTCTTGTTTTGGCAGCGCAACCTAATTTCGGCAAAATATTTTAACATAACTGCGGATATATCAGAATACGGAGCGTTCGTGTCGGTAAAGTAAGTTACCTCCGATTCCGGCGTACAATTTGGAAATTAACAGTTATGTTAAGACATATTGCTCTCTGATACTTCGCTCAAATGAACATCTTGGGATGTGTTAGCCCTTCGCGCCATTGTGATATTACGTTGGCTGATTCCTTTACATTTTCAGTATTTGACATTCTATTCATAGTTTGTATTATCTTGTACGTTTGACACTAGGCAAACTACAAATAGCTCCAATTACGTTTAACGCCTATTCGTATGAAAATTATATCCTCTATATCTTTCAGCTACGTAACGCATTAGGTATTAGCGTAAATGATAGATAAGTTGCGTTTTCTTTGTTCTATTTTGTTCCTGTCGCAAAGGTCAGTAGAATTACTAGCATTAAAAGAATAGTTCATAGTTGGCGGATAACTGCAGTAAGTGCAGCCTTGCTTTCTTGTTTACGAGTGTCTAGCATTCCCTTTCTACATTTGAAGGATACTCAGACCAAGATCAAGGATGATTATTTATCCGTACGTAGCTAACTTTGCTCTCTAGAATTAATTTTATTTTCCCTTGGTATCAAAATGCATTATAAATCTACACATATAATTAAGGCATGAACTTAGAACAAAAATCTGAAAAGAACAAAGTGTCATATGTACACGATGACACAAAAATTATGTGTTTTTGTAATATTTAATTAGAATGGAGAAATAAAATAGCCGATATATCACTTACTCCTGTGTGCTTAGTCTTTAATAGGCCTACATAACCCTATATATTTGGAACTTCTTGTTACTAAGGGGGCCGCCAGAAGTTTTTTCACGGTCATTCAAGTTTATGTCACGGGAGCCGTGGACGCAAAAACTGAAAACCCCGCTCTGTAGCGTGGTAAGTTCAACTATACTTCCCAACTTTGCCCCTCAAGGCCCGTCTTCACGATGGAATATGTCACCGTATTTCGCAGCGTTCTCAGTCGTGCCACCAGGCAACGCATTATCGCGACCATATCAAGCAGTGCTTGCGCTCATGCGACTTCTAGAGGTACGACAGAGAAAGACACGAAATGCCATATGACATTCCATCGTGTTCGTAGGGGCTTGAGGGGCAGAGTTAGAAAAATCGCACTATATACTGCGATTTTTCGTAACTTCAGGAGTTATATTTCGCGACAGTGACGTCACTGTGATGACGTTCAAGCTCCTGATAGGATGAAACCGTGAACAGCTGATTTCTGTCAGGGACAACGTTACGAAAATCGCAGTATATGTTGTTGGGTAACGTGGGCTGGGTCGGGGACTCCCCGCCGGCGTTGACGCACCCGCAGCTCTTCGGAAGCCGCGTTCTCCGCCCGTCCCGCCCGCATGCCGCGCCACGGTCGCGCGTTGCGGGAAGAGAATGAGTGGCGGGGGAGGGGAGGGGGGGGGGGGGGGGCGGTTGCGCGCACGGCCGCGGGGCGCGCAGCTGCGCGCGCTTGCGAAACGCCAAACCACGCTCGCCCACGTTTCCTGCTGGCGGCTTTCCGATTAACTGGCTAACTACCGTCATGGGGCGCCTCAAATACTCTTAAAAGTACTACATATGCTGCTAACCAATTGGTTGCACTGTAAGTTAGAATTTGTATATTATTTCAATATATGCATATTGTAT